>JANWGL010000407.1:0-33622 GCA_025200755.1 Ceratobasidium sp. C01
TACATAAAACAAACCACGATATTAAAGGGTAAATCAACGGAGGAAGTCTTCAGCGCTCCCAAAGGCTGGACGCCCATTCCCACGCAACCGCGCAAATTTGACTCTGAGCTCCAATAGCCTCTCCCGACCGCCCTCGCATGCGAGGTCCAAAGTGGGGTTCCGTGTCGATAGGGTTATGCCCGAGAATGAGGTGTCGCCGGAATGACCGTTCTGCTTCAGCGCGAGCAGGCCGACGACTAGTATGGCAACGGCGGCTGAAGTGGCAGCCAGATAACACGAAATGAGGACCCCCACATCGTAGACATAAACGTTGACCTGGTCGAGTTTGGTGCACTGCGTCTCCGAACGAGCCAAGTTTAGACCCATCGTGCTCAAGCTGACATCGCGCATGAGCTGCCCTACGCTTTCGGGAACCGAGTCAAAATAGTAGTCTGATTGGTTGGAGGGGTGGGCGAAGGGTGCAAGGATGACGTTGGAAGTAGGGGATATAATCGTTCCGTTTTGGTCGCGAATGACGTTGCCGATGAGGGTGTTAAACGTCGCATCAACGATCGCCGCCGCGCCGGTAATGATAGCGTTCTCGCTCGACAGCTGAACGACCCCGCCGATCGGACGACTAGCGAGAGCGGTCATTGATATATTCAAGATAGAAATCGTCTGGGCCGTAATATTGTATGACACCATAACCCCGTAGTTGGTTAGGTACGGCACGCATGTCGTAGTCGATAGGGGGGTAGAGACGGGGGTTAGGCTAGTTTGGCGCGTGCTATTGGAGATCGGGGCATAATTGATCTGTAATGTTGGTACATCTTGCCCCGTCTTGGAATCGCGCATCTGCAAACGGGTAGCTTGCCAGTAGGTAAATTGCTGGGGGTTCGAAGTGTTGGACTGAGCAGCGCTGGTAGGTTTCGAACAGTCGAGCGCCGGAGCAGTGAAATTAATCATATACGAAGTACTGGTTCCGATAATGGGACTCGAGGTATAGGGAAATTCGCTGAAAGAGCCCGCGATCAAGGATTGAAACGCAAGGCGCTGGATCGCCGGAGCGGGGCCGGCGTACATTCCGTTTGAAGTCGAGGAGCGTAAGAGGCCAGTATCGGTGGCATTGCTCAAGTCGATATTAGGGACAGTACAGGTAGAGGATGTAGACTGGTCGCTCGGTTTGACTCGGAGTGTTGCCGGGGTAAAGATGGTGGTGATCGGGAGGAGCCAAGCAGCCACAGCGATCAAGAGTGCAAGCCTAGCTGATCTATAAAGGTCTTTCCGGAACAAGCTGCGCGGGTCACCAGAGAAAGCCCCGAATAGAGAGTCGAGCGCTTTGACAGACATAAATGTGTCATATACGGAGCGCCATAGACGTTGAGTGAAACACATCCCCATTGAAGCAAGCAAGGCTGTTTTGAAACCCAGCGCGAGTGCGGTGCCGATGCGGATAGCCCAAGCCTGGTCGAACGATGCTGTCGTTTTGTCGTCAAGATACGCGTTGAATGCATGGTGAGCTATTCCGCATCCAATTCCTAAGAGTAGTAGGCTGCACATCAAGACAGATGTCCATATGTCTAGTCGACCCACCGCATTCGGCGGTAGTTCCATAGCGTGCACTTCATCGTAAAGGCTAAAGTTTACGTGCCTGCTTGCGCGTCTGTTCGAGAAATAACCACCCTGGTTGTTAGCCGACTCGACCTTCGAGCTAGCGAAGGGTGGGGTTTCATGCTGTGATAGGAGGTGCACGCGATCTAGGAAAGAATATTAGCCCAAACTATCTCTATGTGGGATCGGTCAGGTAGGATATTGGATATCACTCACCGTAGCTCATACTGATTGTGTGTTTCAAGAAGGTCCAGCAATACAATAGCCCAAGGGAAACCCTCCACGAGTACAAGTTCTTTTAGCAACAAGGGGAAAATATTACCAGCACGATCGAAGATAAAGTTGCAAGGGGGATGGTGTTCGTCTTCACGAAGATCGAATCCGCTAAACGGTCCTCAAAACAGTGGGTGCTATGCCGAAGCGAACAAGCCAAAGATCAGCACCGCATTGCCACAGCCTAGACTCGAGCATGCCGGGAGATGTGCCAGATAAAGAAGACATGCTTTTTGATCAACACAAATCAAGAAACCAAGTGGTTGACTCCGACAATATAAAAGTCCGCGCTTGGAGAGGCGGTGCAGTAAATGCATACCAGTCACGTGTATGCAACGCGTGAAATGTCACGTGGTAGAATTGGCTCTGTGCAGAACCCTACCTTTCGCTTCTGCTTCCACTGTTTGGCCTTTCACAAACGCAAAACTGTAAAGGATCCTATATATTGCTTGATTTTTTTTTCCGGGAGAAAAGGCAGCACTTACCATATCGTTTCCTATGGCTGCGTCTCTCGCCGAGGGAGTCTACCTGATGCGGTCGGTCTTAGTAGGCAAACCTACCGAGATATTTGGTGGTACGTACGCTGCTAATAATGGTGCAGACCAGTGTGTCACAGTAGCTGCGCCTGTTCCACCCGTATTCGGGAGACAGTTTGTGAGTCGCGTTTATCTTTTTTTCTTGTGCGCATCGTGCCAGAGCTTCTTGCATGACCCCGTTGCAGTGGAGGCTCTCCAAAGCCGGAAATAGAGACAATTGGTTCATCCTCTCGTGCCCTCCTCCACCTCCTCCAGATTATCCGCAGATTTTGACGCCCTCCTCGCCCACCATCGGTTTTAACAACGGCACAGTTGAGGATGGCGCACCGATCATAACGTCAGACAGCCCGCTACCGTATAAACTCTCCTACCGCGGCGATTGGGTATACGTGTAAGTGTACTTATTGTGTCAATAGCGAGTACCATGAGTTATTCATATATTTTGCGCGTTATAGCATCAGTCCTGCTGGTATTCCCTTGGAGTCCGGTGTTGAGTGTTACATTGGCGTTTCAGCAGTTGACGCCGTAAGTCTAGTCAAACGTGATTGGCCAGTGCTGTACCAAACCCAAAACAATAGCTTGAAATCCAAGCGTTCCCAACCATGGGTGATCTACATCTGAATATCCCGGGATGGCAGCTCAGCAAGATCGGCTAGAAAGTACTACAGAATTGCGATTGAGATCCCCGGTTCACAGTTTCGACTTGTATCGCATACTAAATGTATCGATTTACCTCCCGCATTAGCCTACGTTGCTTCGATTATATGAAGTATTGAGCGATTGAACAACCACTCACGTTGAAGACGCAGATCGGAGATAGCCGAAGAGCATTGGCGCTTATCTGGCGCTCACCAGTTGAATCGAGGCTTTCAAGCTTGCTGTCGCTTTGGGCACCCGGTTCGCGGTCCCTCGTCGAACTCAGGCGATAAGACATATATCTATCGTAGTAAAGAAAATGTTCAAGGCACGAAGATATACATTTCATTCCTAAATACAACAGTCATCGACCCCCTATTAACCTTATCACAATCCACACACGAGAGATTCGACCGGTCAAATAACATATTTCCTCACTCAACCTCCTCCTCCAGCTGCCGCCCCCGCGCCCCTGCGGCGTGCATTCCTTCTGTCCCTAGCTTTCTTTTCGGCCATAGCCCAAGTGACTGGTGGAACCAAAACACAGTGAGTGATAGGTCGGATATTCCCCTGCTGGTAAAACCGCTACGTACTTATAAGAATGTCGGTTAATTCGGTAGCATGGTCGGCAATATCCAAGGTAGACTTCTTCTTCCTCAAACCCCAGAACTGCGTGTAAAAATACGTCGCTAGAGTGAGGCCGGTGTCCTCGGATATGCACTACAATACGAAGAGTTAATATAACTTCTCCAAATACTTGAGCAGTAAGAGATAATGGCTTACATGTAACCTGTCGGAGTCTTTCCATTTGAGCTTCTGACCATCGGGAGTCGTATATATCCGAGAACTGAGATGAAACATTAGTATTACGATCAGGTCATTCAACCGCCAGAATTACCTGCTCAAGTTGCCAGGCTTAGCCATAACCTCATGCACAGGCCTCGTTGTGCCATCCATAGTGAGCGTACTCCTCGCAAAGAACCGCCATTGAATAGTTGCTATTGTCTTTCCCTCACGAGCTATCGTTGTCTCGTAGTTCCCTACTGTGTAGGGAGACGATATCTTATGCACGATCTAGCTCCCATCATCCATAGAATAATAGGTCATGCAAGCCCACCTTATAGACTTCTTTCCCTTCCGAGTCCATAAGTGTGGTGTTCGTGGGCGATGTCTTCGATAAAGTATACCTATGGAGATAAATTAATGTTCCGATGGTAATACCTATTTTGATATCCTCACGTAGGCATCTCGGAACTCGAAGAGGGGCGAGGGGATGGGTATTGGCTGAAGGCTGGTGCGATGCGATAGCTACTTGAGCGGTGAAGCAGGGTGACCGCAAATACGCACTAGCCCGCACACGCAAAGAACGCTGCCACCGTCTAGGTCTTCGCCCGCAAGAAGACAATGCTCTCCCAACACGTTGAGCCCAAAGCACCCGTGCCCTTAATTTCTGCAAAGCCTTGGGGCGGAGTTATGGTAACTTTAGGGGGAAATATCAACGATCCGAACGTCATTCGGGACGATAGCGCCGTCCCACGTTCAAGAACGAGAGTTTGGCTGCGACGGCGTGTGTTAGAGTTCCTAAAAGAGCGTCAGAATCAACGGGGGAGTGATCATATCTCTGAGTGCCAAGACTCGAAGCGCCGGAGTAATAAAGTTCTGATAGGGGTAGTAGCCCTTGATCGACGAGGTATTATGTCCAAGAACAGCTGGGGCAGGCTGTGGCACGCGTAGGCAGTAGCCCATACTGCCTATAGTCTCAAGGTGGACAATGATAGAAGGCACTGCCGTTGGCTGTTGGCTGGTCCTATAGGAAACGATAAATATAACATATACCGGGTATTATATAGACACCGTGTGAAAGGGAATAAGATAAAGGCGCCCAAGGCATTTCTTGCGGAAAAGGAAAACTAGCCACCAAACCCAAAGATAGCACCTGCAGCTTTCAGCGGTGGTAGATCGTCCACACCTCTTAGTACAGTCTCAACACCAGGCTGGCGATACACCGCAAACTTCCTGGCGCTCGCACCAGCAATTACACCGTCGTTTATGCCACTGTTAGCTACGATACTCGGTGAGGGGGAGGACGTTGGAGTTGTGAAAGATAGGCATTTCGCCGCGTCGGTTGGAGTAACTTTGGGCTTTTGAGTTGAAGGGACCCCTCCTTTTGGGGTGGCGAAACCCCAGTAGCCGGGGCAAGAACCAGATGGGAATCGGTATGCGCTGAGATGTCGTTGGTTTGGGGCCAATGGCCAGATGAAACACTTACACTCACAGATAGACACTCCGAAGGAAAACAATTCCGAGTATATGTGTGTCGAATGGCGATTTCGAGATCCCGACGTTGCAAAAACCTGTAGCTGGAGAGCTAGTGTGCGCTCGAACCAGGTCACTTTGGGTAATAGGATAATCTACCCCTGTACGTAGGTAAAATTCAGCGGGATTTAGTAATACGAGAAGA
Organism: Ceratobasidium sp. C01; assembly: GCA_025200755.1. Lineage (NCBI taxonomy): Eukaryota > Fungi > Basidiomycota > Agaricomycetes > Cantharellales > Ceratobasidiaceae > Ceratobasidium > Ceratobasidium sp. C01. The sequence goes on from JANWGL010000407.1 coordinate 5,497, forward strand.
GCAGGCTTACCGTTGATCCCGACCGAAAACGGTACGGTTGGGATTTGGCCCTCATCACATTGCACGCCAAAAGTAATGTTCTCGGGAGGATATATGTTAGTTATGTCGGCTCCGATGTAGGTCAAGTTCATCATATACATATTGAGATCGAGCAGATAGATGTCCCTGTTTTCTACGTACTTGGAGTAATTAGCGAACAGCTGGCGCGTCATTGAATGATTGATATTTACTACTGTCTATCGTCGCGTTGACGGGATAGTTGAGAGGAAGAAGATTTCCATTGTACCCTTTGAATGCGTCAACCTGGACCATAGGCGAATCACCCAACGCGGGCACCCAGTTAATATCGCCTTCGTACTCATTCGGATCGAGTGCACCAATTGTTAGAGTTCCGTTTCCTCCCGCGAGACGCAATCCCCATATTGGGTTGAGAAGCTGGCCCTGTTCGTCCAAGCGAACTAGCGCGCTTTGACTACGCCTGGTTTGATTCATCTGAGGTACGAATAGTCCCAAATGCCCTAGGATCCAACGTCAGAGTGCACATTACCTTTAGCTAACAAGCTCCTCACCTCCGTTGAAGCGCCGGATATAATTGCTAGCCATATGCTCAATAAACGCTATAACAACAAAACTTGAGCATGATAACATTAGACTTAAAGTTTGCTTACCCACTGGGGATGCGACATCTTGAAGAACGCCGCCCAACGTCACAGTCTCGTTTCCCCAGGTGCCTCCAAACGACCAGCTCCCATACATCCCTAGTTGAGGCTACTCAAACTTGATTAGACATATCAGACTAGTTAAACAATTGCGCTCATAACCCACACTCATCGAGGCACTCGTCGAATAGCCCGGGTCGTACATGCCATCCGATGGGCAAAAGACGCATTCGGGCGTCAGCGCAAAGAGTAGTTGGGAGCCAATGTCTACTACCATAGTCGTGTTTTGCGGTGGCGTACCAAGTAGTACATCAGTCGCATGCATGAATCGACCAGTGTCAGTGATTACGCGCGAGCCACGGACTGGCAGCGTGGCCCATGCTAGAGCAACGGCGAAGAGACAAACGAAAAAGTCAGTTGACATGCGAGAGGCAACATGAAGAGAGTCAAAAAGACTGACACTTGGCAGCCTGAGCACCATAAGACCTCCGCAACCACAAGACCCACACGAATAAAACCCAGGATTTCTGCATGCTTCAAAGTTTCTGTCGTAGTGTTGGCACAAGGGTAAATCGAGAGGTGGGAGCTATGTGAGCTTAACCCGGAGAGGCAACAAAAAGTGGGTAGTTATTTTACTTAATGCCCGCCATCAACGGGGACATGATATGGCCCGTTCCATCATGTGAAGACTCCTTTCAAGGGGACTTGGCATTCATCTGTTGGTTCGATCAATCGATTCGAAACGCATACACCGACAGCCACTCGGCCAAGTATGGCTTCGAAGCATGCACATCAGGTAAAATGTCTCGGACCCCGAAAACCGGACTATACAATGAATATCGGTGCAAATATGTACATACAACGTGGTATTAGTCCAAACGCAGTGATTCGCCCAACACTCCATTGTTAACTAGACAAATGCGCCTCCCTCGGAGAGATTTTAGCGCTACGGCTTCGTCGACCGTTTGAGTTTGGTCTGAGCCTCGGATGTCATTGCATACAGTTGGTACGTCCGAGTGTGCGAGTGCCGCCGCGACTGAGAGGAGCGTGAATTGCTCGGTGTCTGCTCGGAAGTGGCATACATTGATAAATAGGGTGAGGAAGGCGAATAGGATGGTCGAGACAATGATGTGGGGCAACGAGCTCGTAAAGACCAACGTCATTGTTTGAATACGCCCTGGAACATATGACAACGCCATTCTGCCAGAGAGATACGAATGCATTGCGGCTTGTTGAGCCAGCGCATACCCTTTCGTAAGTTTATCAATAGAAAGGGGATTAAGCACTGGCGTTTCAGTCGCGTTGCCGACTTCTCCGAAGAATAATTGAATCTGGGCAGCCTGACCGATCCCAGCGTATGTCGTATCGGGACCCTATGGGAATGTTAGACGTACAAGAGAGCCTGAGCTGAACGACATACAGAATCACTAGTGTATTTTGTCAGAGACTATGCGCAGAATATAAATACTCGTATAAATTTTAAGTATTAAAGACTTACCCTAGATAGCAAAAGTCTAGTCTGAGATATGTGTAGATTTCCCTGCCGAACTAATGGTTTGCTCTCTACCACTTCCACCCGTCCAGACCCATCCGCTCGAATTTCCCTACTCTCAATTATCGCCCTTGGCTTACACACCAAAACGGTAACCAACGATGTCGCCTCCGTGATGTTCCCAGCACTACCTGTAGGGAGTTTGAGTTCTTGGGTCGGGATACCTGTAAAGTTTATCTTCGATTGGTCTCTATACGAAGATAGCAGGCAGGCGGAACATTGAGAGACGAGCCAGGCCATTGTTCCTTCCGTAGGAGGATCGCGTGTAGTTAAATTGAACAGCTCTCCGAACGTGCCAGTGTTGAGAACGAGTATGGACTTAGCGATTATCCCATGCGGTCCTAGAACAGCACAAACACGGTATTTCAACTTGTTGTAGCAGGCAGATTAAGGGACTAACCACCGAAATTCCACAAGGTAACTTGAGCGCCAACCTCATACGCGGGCAACGAAATGTTCATTTTCAGTTCAGACGTGACGTTGGGATTCCAACTCTCGGGAGGTACGACTAGTGGAGGATCTGGAACTGTCCAGGCGCATAGTGGATCCATTATGATTACGTCGCTGATCCATCTAGCGCGAGAGTTGGCATCAAGGTCGAGTGGCATTGGGACGGCGTGGTTGTAGGATAAAGGCTTGAAAGTCATGTCGACGCCTACGGGGTATTTTAGTTAGCAAGCAAGCGGGATTACAAGGCAAAATTGGTAACTTGCCAAGTGTGGTCTGAACCCATCCCATCGAAGCGGCTTCGGTAGCTCTTATGGTGAACTTTGGGTTCGCGTAGGACATATATAAATCAGATCTAAAAGAAGTATTTAGTATGTAGGTAGGTCCGTAAAACCTCAATCTTTACATGTAGATATCATCCCGACCAACAGCCCCAACGCGAAAAGCGGATATTTCCCCATCCACCGGTACGATTCCAACAGACACTTCGAAGGAAGATCAACCAGGGCTCGTGTAAGCGGGTGTCTGACTACTTACACGCTGCGGGGGCCAACGAAGCAATTGCTGCGGCTACAAATCCTGATAAGATTGTGCCTGCATAGTACTCTAAAAATGTTGTCGGTCAACCCCCCAAGAGTTTATAGTCCACGAAAACTAACGCACTGGATGCCTGCGCCCGGATGACGGCAAGTATACCTCTGAATACGCCATGCGAGGGTATTGAAATGTTGTTAATAAATTCAAGAGGCACTCCCGCTTGAGCCATACGAAGCCTCCGGAAGAACTCTTCGCTCTACAAATCGTGAGTGAAGATCAGGACACGATGGGGAGTAGACCATGTATGCTAACCTTAAGGTCGTCTAGGAGAGATTTGACAGGAAGAAGCGCTATGGCAACTATGATAATGTTGATAGTCGTAACACCTGCCTTTATTCCGTCTTCTCACAGTCCTCTCTAAGCACATTCCTTCCTCGAGCACTTGTCACTTACATAAATGATCTATCGGTTGGTCGACTTTATAGACCTTCACTGGAATGACCCGCGTAGCAACGACGTAGCAAAATGACAAGTAAGCGAAAGCAACGATGGGTAAAAACGCTGTAAGCCAAACATTCCGAATTATCCGTTTTGCTCTCCCATGAGGTGTCCTCTGCCTTTGTTGGTGAACCCGAGACAGGTGGACCGCGGAGTTTTTGTACTGCGAGGTATCCGAGTGAATTTGAGCGGTGGAATGGGTTGGGCCCAGGTCGATAGACGAGAGACCGACATCCTCTTCGGAGGGGAGCAAAGGGGCTAATTGGTAGGCCTTTCGGTCGTGTAAGAAATGAGGAGACTCATTCGGAGCGAATGTGTAAGACATCGTGCGTGAGACTACAGGAACACGGTTGGAGCTGGAGCCGGCGTGCAACTATTACAACGTAGACCACAGCTAAGATATGAAGCGGCTTAAATCTCCATGGTAGGTTAAGGCGAGCCGCCAGGGAGGCCCAGGCTGACTGAATAGTAGTAACACGCCACACGGGCTCCGCAAAGCCCTCGGACACCGTTTTACAACCCTTTGATGGACTTTCCATGAACGTACAAGGTCGTCACATGGAAGATTTTGAAAATCAATTATTCATATGTCGACTTACGATATCGCGGGACGCGCACGCGGTTTTCGGAGTTCGCAGACACAGCGCTAGGCCGCAGCCTGAGGGTTCGGCGCCCAGGTGACCCCACACCGAGCTCATGACACGCAGCCCCTGTCTTTTCAACCGACGTCTCGAACTCGCTCACGATACCGTCTACTGACTCGGTGATGCACACAGGCTTCGTAGTATCATTAGGGCCTTTGAGTAGTACGAACAATAATGTACGAGTGTAGTTACCCCACTTTATTTGTGAGTTCTCATTGTCTCAATTCAAGGAAGAGAATGCCATTATTAGTCTCCCCGAGGCGGCCTGTTTCTTGTATCTCTACGGAAAGGCTTGAGTCGCTTTGTAGCTATTAAAAGATAACAATCGTCCGCGTTGAAGAGAGAGAAAATGGACACCCAGTGTTGGCGCTTATTATCAAATACTGACAGCTTAGTCGCGTTTGTCATTTTACCGCTGAAAGCTTGGACGTTCGAACGAACGTGCCAAAGCTGTGCCCCTCGGTGCGCGCACGATCACCAGACCAATCATTTGCATTGATCGAGAGAACATGCACCACAGCTATCGGAGTCTAAGACCTTTCCCAAGGCTTGCTGACATGCCAAAACTTATCTTGAAATGTATTCTTGATTCTGTGCACCCTTTGTCGCCCAACCTAGGATGCTCGCTCGAAGGATTTGAAAATCAAATGACATTGCTAAATCGTACCAACCATTCAAGTCTTAAAATGTCCCCCCTCAATATATAGAGGAAGGTTAACATAGCATCCCTGCCTTTTGTTTCATCCACTCGCTCCTGCTGCTGCGTTACGTTGGGCGTGCCTTCTGTCTCGAGCCCTATTCTCCGAGATAGACCAAGTAACTAGGCAGGTAAATCATGTGAAATGTCAATAAACTTATTAAGTGAACTCCCTTAACAAGATGTTTTTTTGACTCACCAACGACAATATCAGCAAGATCCGTGGCGTCCTGAGCGATGTCCAATGTTGATTTCTTCCTCCTAACTCCCCAGAAAACGGTATAGTAATATGTTGCCAGGTTGATGCCAGTGTCTGCGTCAACGCACTAATACAAGGATCACCCACAGCCTTCATATGAGAGTTGACACCAGCAGCGAATTGAACAACTCACGTATAGCTTGGCTGCATCTTTCCACTTCAATCTTCGGCCGTCCGAAGTGGTGTAGATTCGAGAACTGAAATGAACGTCAACACCAATCGAGCCTGGTGGCTCTGGACATACGTAGTCCATTTACTAGCCCTTGGGAACACCTCATGGAGAGGTCTAGTGGTACCACCCATTGTGAGTGTGCTCTTTGCGAAAATCTTCCACTGAATTGTCGCGATGATCTCGCCTTGTCGAGTTATGGTTGTTTCGACGTTCCCTAGTCTATGGGGAGTCGATATCTGGCCAAATATCCGGTTGCTGGTTTGCGGCCCGTGATTTATTGTAAAACCACCCACCTTATACACCTCGTTTCCTTCCGGATCTAAAAGTACAGTGTTAGTAGGCGAGGTTTTTGACAGAGTATATCTATAGTAAATGTGTCAACCCGGAGTTCACATCCGGTCTCTAAGCCTCACGTAGTCATTCCGGCGGTTGAAGGGGAAAGAAATCAAAGATCACCTGAGGTTTGGGCAGTTTATATATCATCGGACAGGGTTGCGACATTAGGATTTACTTCTTGCCGACAGCCAAGATTCCAGGGGGAATCATTATTCTTGCGAGATTGCGGGGTCGCCCGAGAGACACTCGCACATGGCTATTCTTCAAGTCCAGGAGGCAAAGACGCGGTTGCACCGCCTTCAGTATTGTATTCAACTAAAAACTCTTGGCATCACGTCACAGATCCGAGCGGCGCTCGGAACATGATGTAGATCTCTATTCAAATTTGCAGTTTGTGCAGTTGTCAATCTGGGGGTCTAAATTCACTTGTAACTCAGTAACGGTATGACCAGTGGGCTCAAGCAGATTAACCCGGTTGTTGCCATACTCTATTTTCAACGTAATCATTCCGCTTATCTTCGAAGTGAATGCGCCGAGCGCTGAATGCCATACCTACCTCTGATGCAATGACTTCCCTAACACGATGAACGTACCTTTAGTTATCATTTTCATGCTCTAGGATATATTTTGTTTTTAAAACTATTGCTGGTGCTAACTGGTGAATTCAGGTTGGGATGCGACCCGAGAACAGGAGCTCCGCACCCAATTCAATAACTTGGCCTACTATAGTGTTCCACAGGCCTTGTTATCAGGAGCGCAATATTTCCCCGAACTTTCTTTTGTCTAGCGTGTATCTCTAGGAAGGTCTTTGGCTTATACTACATGATGTTCCAATTTTGTCACGTCATCTAGCCTACCATATGGTACATTAAGAGTCTGTTAGGCCGCCTTAGCCCCTAGTCTTGAGCCTTGCTTTCCCGCTGGAGAATCGTCCGTAAATACAAACATATGCGTTGTTTAAGAAGAGACACGCCGTCCAGCTACTACACGGAGCCCTCTCTTAGTGTGTAACCGCACTAAAAGGTAAATATTTGATCATTTTGTCTACGCTAGCAAACTCAATTTTAAAGTAGGTCGCGTAGGGTAGCTACCCTTATGTATCTATCGCTTTCGCGACACAAGCTTAATATATTAAACTCCTCCCTCACTTTATGCGGTCCCATGGCATTTTCTGGACCTGTGTTCTAAACTCAACGAACGCATATTTGGCCAAAAGGTAGTATAGTTTTGGGGAATTCGAACATGCCAAATCTCGTTCTATCTACGACTCGCTCTCCATGCACCAAATGTTGCGAAGAAAAATTGATGCGTCCATTCTTTTATCTTTATGACACTACAGAGATGTATGCATATGGGGAAAGCAAAACAAAAGCGCTTTCAAGCTCGCTAAAATCTTTCATCACTCTTGGGTAACGGAAACTTATAGTGAGGTGTGCCCCCCTGCTCTAGCGGCAATTGCTAGGATCATTTCCTGGCAGAGAATTGTCGAGAAAGCTGATCCGTACTATCAATCAAGGCTTTATATTTCCTTCTTGGCTCGTTTCGAAGGTTTAAAATCGGGCATTCCTGCACCACGGGTCTAGATAGCATAAACCTAGACCACCTCGCGCTAGCTTGGGCCTCGTCTCGTAAGTTGCGTCTTGTCAACCCCTGGTCATGCCCCCTGGCTTCTCGAGTCATTCAGTTCACGAATAACGCCAAACGCCGTGCCCATTTGCCAAGACCCATTGTATCACTTATATTAGCCCTGCAAATTTCGGTTACGAATAGCCATCTATCGCCTTGTTCCGAAAACCGACCCCTGCACTGTGCAAGGGGTATTTCACCACAGCTACTTAGGCTACAGATTTGGAAGTCATACAGGATGTTCTTCATGCCTTTACAGAGGACGCCGGACAATGTTTACCGCTTTCATAACTATCTCGTAGAAAACAAGGATCACAACAACTTGATCGTACTCATTATACCCGATAAACTTGGTCTATGCTAGTGGAGATCTTTTGGTGCCCCTGGGAGGGAGCTAATAGGATGTATTGCGTTCGAATTTGGTAGTTCTATAGGCTACAACTGGCGTAATATTGCTTGCGGGGTGCAGGGGTCGATTTTCAGACTTGCGTTCATTCATTCCGAATTTTGTGCCATGCCCTGCGCCATGAATGTATAATCGTAACGCACGCTATTACGCTTTGACATGCTCGGATTTGCTGTATTGGTGAGTCTTGCGACCTTCGGAGTTTCTTTTTTCTCAAGCGCCGAGTGCATGACATTTAGCAAATTGCAGTAGACCTATTTTGATAGCTTCGGACCGAACGATGAAAACACTAATTGCACGACCGGTCAGAGGCCGCCTCAAGGGTGGCGAACATATCCGCAGCTTCCTTGGATTTCGGGGGGGGGGGGACTCCCATGGTACGTAGAGATCTGTAGATAGAGATAAACGCCGCATACAAGAAGTATCTCCTTACATTGCAAATGATATCTGATCCTCGATTCACGAACCGGTAACCCCGTGCGCACGGCAGGCTAGGCCTTCTCGGCCCCTGAAATATCCGTGTGCCTTACCCGACGTCTTCATATCCTGGTATAGTCATGTGCCCCCTGTGAATACAGTACACCCCAATCAGGCGGTGATATTTACCGGCGGGTGGCTGGATTTAAAATGGATACGAGAACTCACTTGCCAAACCCGTGGGCAATTCGCTCGAGTACCCGAGTCGGCTTTCGCAGTACCTCGAAGTACATGGTATGGTTTTGTTTTGAAAGATGGAGTATATAAGAGAAGGGAACCTTATAGTAAACGCAATACGCTTCGCCTCTCGGAGTGCTATCAGTCCAAATCTTTTCTTTGAACTTGCTATGTCTTCACTCGTAGAAGGTACTTATGTCATGCGATCAGTTACGGTGGGAGTCAACCCCGGACCGGGGGGGATGTACGCGACAAGCGGAGGTATCGACCAACCTATCGAGGCCGGTGCGCAAGTCCCATCATTGTTTGACAAACAATATGTACGTACTATTTCGCGATGACAACACATTTTCAGGTACTAAATCCCCATTGGCATTGTGCCTAAAATCTATAAAGTGGAGAATAGTCAAGGACGGAAGCGGCGATGGTTGGTTGATTTTCAACTGCCCCCCTCCAAACAACTCGCCCACCGGGGAGACCACATCGCCTGGTCTACCGGAAGCCGGATTTGCTAGCCAAGAAGCTGCCATGGGCGTCCCCGTCGTGTTGTCCAATAATCCAGTCCCTTATGCCTTTGACAGTCGTGGCAACGATGTATACGTGTAAGACCCTTGTCTTATCTTCCTCTGCGGACTTTCCTGATTTACTCTTTATTTTACAGAATTAGTCCTACTAACGTTCCGGAGCAGCGCACGAGCTTTTGTATTGGCGTCACCAATGAATGGAAGGTTAGTCCGACGGCCCGTTCGGCACTTATGACTATTCTCACACAGTAATCGTTAGCTTGAGATTCAATCGTTCGCGATGATTGCAGACCCCCCGAATACGAAGATTCCGGGATGGCAGTTATCCAAGGTCGATTAGGGAATGCACCGCCAATCGCATGTGTCAACCCAAGTGCGCAATTGGTTAACATTTATTAAATGAAGCCAACATTTCCATGTGGTCAACCTAGTGGTTAGTTGGGCCAGACTTTCATTAGAATCTACCTCCGGTTCCCATCAGGCTTGCGATTCCCGAGGAGCTCGGCCGCTCCTAATTACGAAATTGTGGGATTACATTGCGTAAGATGCTTTAAGCATCGAATTTAACTCTAAAAACGATATTTGGTTGTCCACCCCTTCGTAGTCGCTCGAAATCCCTGCATTGCTGCGATTGGCTAAAATCCGCGCACTTAGCGCCCGAATGACAAAATTAAATCAAGAACCGTTAGGCTCGACACCATCGCAATTCTGAGTGTATGCAAACAAAACAGAGCGAGGAAAGAACAGTTAACACGGGCAAATGGCACTGGAAGGAAATGTTCGTAAAATTCCAAGATCTGCCAGAAAGGCCAATTTTCAGACTTCGGAATTCTTCCCACATTTTTCTGCGATGCCCTTCGCCCGTATTATGCGCCTCTATTGGGCCCTTTTCTCCACCTTTAGCATCAAAATTGAGGTTGCAATGGATCTTATCCTCCTTGAATTTCTTCTATTTCACAGACGCCGAGTGCGTGAAATTTTGCAAATCGCAGTAACGACCAATAATATTCCAGATCGACTAGCAATCCGTGATTGCTAGTGGCATTCTCAATGGAACCGTTAGTTCGAGACTCAATAATTCTTACACTTCAATATCGCACTTGGCCGGCCGCGTGTATAGTCGATGATGATCCCGTCCAACCTGCATGACCCCATGTACTCTGTTCAACGAGTTCACTACCCCCCGAGCGATGGGTGTTGGAGAAGGATTACGGCGGTCGGTGCTCTAGAAGACTTTCAGTGCTCTCAACGCTCTCAACCCCGAGGTACCTTCGACGAGAACTAAGATGTATAGGACATTTCGATACACAAATGCACTTAGACCCACCGAGACCTTTCCACCACTCAGTAGAGAATTGTCAAGAAGGTTTATTTATATCTTTAATTGGACATTTAAAATTTTCTTTTCAGTTCGTTCCGAAGGTTTGAAACCGAGCATTCCTGCAACACGGGCCTGGGTAGTACCATCCTAGTCCTCCCCACGCTGGGTTGCACTTGGTCTCGTAAGTCGCGTCTCGTTAACACCTGGTCATGCGGTCTTGCTCCTCGAGCCATTTAATTTGCGAATAACACCGAACAACCTACTCGCCTTGTCTGGGCGCATCGATCACTTCTATCAGCTATTCAATCGTCGGTTGCGAACAACGACTTGTCATATGACACGAGGAAGAGCTCGCTCCGAGTAGAACGTGTCGGACAATATTCTCAAAATGACCTGAAACGTATATGACATCGTCATAGCGTTGACTTGATTTCTAGGTTTGGCTCTACGCAATGATGGAGAATTTACTATGACGCCTGGGGCTCGCGCGGAAAGCATCGGCGCATCCGAGAGAGAGATGATCGTATCTTTGGGGTCTCTCGCATTTGAACTTCCTATTCGGCTCTGGAGCTGTAATCGAAAATGGTGTTTGGTTGTGTTTGACTTGAGGTAGTATAAAATACTGGATAAAGCTCTGCTCTACCCAACGCACTTGACCTCGCTTCAAACCACTCTTACAGATCTATAAGCACCTGCACTTCATCATGAACCCTCAACCAGGAGAATATTACTTGCGTACACTCCCCGACCCCGGCGTTGGGGGTATGTATGCTACTGGCCAAGCTATGGGGCAACCTGTCCAGCTGGCGCCGCAGGCCCCTCCGCTCATGGAAATGCAAAAGGTGCGCCTCCAACTTGTGTCACTCTTATTTTTCGAAATTGAGTCTTATGCGTTGTTAAACTCGTTTCGCCCTCTTTAGTGGAGGCTTGAACGAGCGGACAACAATACCTGGCAGATTCTACATATCAGCCCTCTACCAATGAGGGTTGGATTTGACCAAAAAGAAATCCATCCGCACGCCCCGGTGCAATTGACCCCAGATCCAAAAAAGTACGAACTCCTGCATCGCGAGGGCAACGCATACGTGTAAGGATGCAGTCCCATTTCTGTGATTGAGCTCCATCTTTGACCGTGTTCTGGCTAGCATTTGCGCTACTGGTTGTCCACCTGGCGCACACTGGGTTGTCGGACCTTCGGAAATGGGGGAGCCAATAGTGAGTGCAGAGAGTTCCATGTCCTCGATAACGAGTGTGTTGATTGTTGGGCTTAGGTCACGTTGGCACCATGCCCGATTGATCTACCGCCCGAAGCGAAACCAGCTTGGGAGCTGCTTCCCGCCGGAATGTAAACTCCTTGTTATAACAAGCTCGAGGTGCAAATGAATTGAATAGTGTGAGACCTTGGTTATGGTCAACACTTTTACCAAGCAAGTACCAAGTGCGATCGATCAGACTTAGCGTTCAACGTGAAAACACGTCACATACAAATAGTAATTTTCGTCATACTAGCGATCATACATTTGATTCTAAGCTACCCAGCGCACATCGCCTAGGTGGAAAAACAATCCATAAATAGAGAAAAAGGGAAATAAAGGAGTGATGGTCCGAATAAACACATATTGATAGTAGATAAAAAAGGAAAGTCATAAGTAATCATATCGGTCATGATTCATTTCAGATCGTCATAAAAGATAGAGATAAGATCCCAAACACCCCCATTCGTCCATCCAATTTAACCTCGCCATCATTATCTCACCTCAAAACTAAACAGGAACCCACGTCCCAGCTGCACCAACTCCCTGCATATATGCCCACCCAGGTGCATCCGTAAACTGCACATGGGCCAACGCCGGGAACGCCTGCTTCCACCTGTTCGCTACCATTGCTTGAGACCTATCGATTCCCGCTGAACATGCGGGGCCGAGAAACGGGTTGGTTGTGTCTGAGGGGAAGAAGGCGGTGTAGAGCGAAGCGTGGAAGGTGCTTTGGGATGTGGAGAAGCTCGGGAGGGAGGATGGGTGTGTGGGAGTGGAGAAGGTATCGTGTGAGGCGTTGAGGCGTTCGAGGCGGATGGGTTGGTCTGGGACGCGGCTTTGGATGTAGCCCGGCCATTGGGGGTTAATGTATCGGCGCTAATAATCAAATGAAAATGAGATCATAAATTAATGAAATAAAAGAAAATACGCTTACCCAGCTGTGACCATGCTGAGGAACAAGTAAATTGATGGATTTCAATGTGGGCATGTTGCATAATACAACCTCCAGAAGTCCGTAGTCCGCGTCTTCATCGTCGAGAGTGAGTTCTTCGAGCGGACCGGTGCTTTGCGCCAGCGTTTCCACCGTGTCCTTCAAACAAACGAACACATCCGACGGCTCAAACTCGCCTGAATCGTCCACTTGAGTGATATGTACCCTGCGTACAGGTCGGTGTGGGACAAGCGCCAGCGCTTGAGTATAGTGTCCGTGAAAATCGGCAAGTTTGGGCAGGGCGCTTGGAGGAAGCTCGAGTCGCATCGAGGACAGATGATCGGGAACGGCCCCAAGCAGCGTGAGTGATTCAAGCTCGGGCTGACGCGTGAGAAAACTAATCAGGGCCGAATCATAGTCCATACGCAGCTCGAGGCGCCGAAGCTGAAAAGTGGTGTCTTCCAGAATCCTGTTGTGTGGCGTAGCAATGAAGATAAAATCCATTTTTAGACGAGAAGACCGGTAAAATAAGGTGAAAAAACAAGTTGCTTACCAGTGGCGCTGTTGATACGGAGGTTGTTCCATCAAGCGGATAGAAAGGTCCGTGAGAGTATTCATATTCTTGAGGACAAAATTAATCCCAGCGAGGAAATCATGATGATCGGAAGAGTCGTCTTGTGGAGTAGCCGACGAAGCAACAGAAAAAGACTTGACTAGAAGTCCCAAAGACGGGTCGCGTTGTATACTATTGCAGAACTGCCGGACCGATTCCTCGCTGATCAGAGAAACAGACCCGTAAAGCAATGGCAACGCGATCCCTCGGCTAATATTCCGGCCGCATGGTCAGTCGGATGGTAGCTAAATAAGGTAGGAAAGGGGGCGCACAATCCTCGGCTCACTTGGAGCAGTCGGCCAAGGGTAGGTACCGAGGATACATAAGAGATAATTTCGATGTAACACTCGATGGGGAGAGTGGGGTAGGGCATGTTAATGAAATGAAGTGATATGGGGTCGAAGCGGGTCGGGATGGCAGAGGAGTTAGACTAAGTGAGGATGTTACTCGAGCGCAGGATGCGGCGAAAGCTGGAATCGCGTTGTAGATAATCTCCCCCACAAAGCCCCATCCATAAACAGGTGTCCTCCATGGCCCAATCGCTCCGTACTTGTTGAAGTTGTCCGTCGGTGATGCTGCTCGAAGTATTGCTCAAACGCCGACTCTAAGTCCGACGGATCAATTTCAGCCACCTAATCACATCAAGCCATGGGCACGTGACCTGACACTATGACCGTTCGTCTTGGCCCAATTTCACTCGCAAAGCCGTCAACGCAAACCAAACTCAATTTGTCATATTGTTACATTACGCGACCTTGATCATAACGAGTCTTCCAACTCAATCAAGGGGGATGTACTTCAGCCTCCACACCGGAACAATGTAGTTGTCCCTCAGATTAACTTCCACGCGCTTGATTTCGAGCTAAACACAAAACTATCAGTAAATATAGACCTCGCTATATTTCGAATCTCACGTTGTGCTCTGATGCTGACACATAGTATTCTTCGCCAAAGTTGACTGGGGGGTCGACAGGACGGATACTGGCGTATAGCCTGTTGATGACTGCTGGGTACCGTTCAAACACAACTACTTACGTGTAATTGTCTCCCTGAGGAGTGATAATGAAAGGCCTTGGAGCGTCCAATAAAACAGGCTCGCCAGCGGTCACAGCGTTAATGTGAAACCCGAAAATAGGATGAATAGCACCGTGACCCGAGGTCTCGGGTTTTTTCGTGGTGATAATCCAGTTTCCCTCGCGCTTCGAGAGATACCACTGAAACAAAGAGACCATCAAAACATTAATCTAGAGAGTATCTATAGCCACGTACGCGCTGGCTGTCCGGGTGCTCCGGCTCGTACAGGTCGATCTTGACTGGATGGCTAACGCTTCCACTCGTAGCGAACGCCTTGCGAACTGTTGCCTCCAGAGGGGGAAGAACGTGTTCCAGACTGTAATATCCCTCAACTAGATGCGACATAGTAGGAGAGGTTTGTAGATCAGATGTGAGAGGTGTTGAGAGCAGAGCAGCTTGGGTTGTCCAAGGCTCGACTGAGCGTGTTTTATACTGGTGTCTCTCAAAACACTAGCATACAGACCTCTTCACGGTCTCTCTCAAGCCGAGCTCGGATAGCGTACGAGCCATAGAGAATCATTATTGTGTGCTCTAATCTGAGCGCTCAATAGACCTAGCAAAAGCTTCGATCATATGCGATTTCTATATCGAGAAATTGCGATGATGCTCGTTCGATGCAACTTCCATATCAGGGTCCGGGGATCGGGGGAGTGAACGCTGTTCGGCACGGGTGAACCTCTTTTCGAGGCGGAGGGCAGTGCCGCCGGAGGGCAGTGGAACCGAGATCAAGTGTTGCTTCACCTGAGCCGCTCAAAAATCACCCTCTTGTTCCGCCTCATCACGGGTCACGTGCAGCTCCGCAAGCACCTCCACCGCATCCAAGTCGTCGACTCCCCGCTTTGCGAACGCTGCAACGACTCCCCCGAGACAGTTGCCCACTACCTCACCCGATGCCCCTCCCTGGCTACCCTCCGTTACTCCCATCTAGAATCCCACGGCCGTGACTTCTTGCTTCTTGACTTCCTCTTCTCCGCTCCTGAAGCTTTCTCTCCCCGCTTCGATTACATTAAAGATACAGTGTCCGATCAGGGTCGGACTCCGAAGTTAGAATTTGTAAAATCCTCAGGTTTTACTCGGGTCGGGTGTTATTTGGTCTGACGCCTCAGAACTAGACAATTTAATCAACACAAATTCTTATTCAGAAGCTAAGACATTCATCAACTATGCTGCAAGCTTGTATCGCCTACGTTATGACCGGGTTCAATATCCAGAGGGGAGTAAAGTACACCTCCTCCTGATTGACGACAACCGACTTGTTTTCAACCTGTCGAATGACATGTAAGTGGAGGTAGTGCGAAACAGGTATCCCCGCTTACTCCTTTTCCTCCAGTCCCGACGAACCAATCGACGCCAACTCCACCTGGCTTTTTAATAGGAACAATCCTAGTTCACGTGTATTAGCCAGCGACCATTAGAAGCAGAAAATTGGGGACATCGCTTACGTGCAGAGGTTATCGCCTTGATCGTTGATTGAGTACTCTAGAGGATTGGAAAGTATAATAGGTGAGCCGTCTGAAACTTCTTTGGTGCTGAGCCCGAACACGACTGGGTCGACGCCACCGGGCGCGTCTGTCGCCTCAGGTGACCCAAGAATAAGCCAGTTATCATCCTTCTTAACAAGGGACCACTGTGGTTGATATATCGTTAGAATCTACTTGCAACATGTGCAAATCAGCGTAGGAGCACGTACGACCTGGCCGTCGGGGCACTGTGTCTCCAAGGTGATCTGTTGGTCGACGCCGTGCCTCGTAGCATATAGGGGACCGTCGGGTAAGAGCCCCTGGACGTGACGCAAGCGGTAAAGTCCTTCAGTAAGAGACATTCTAAAGTATATAAAACGGGTTGAATGCGAGTCAGGTGCTGGTAGATGCTGCGAGTTGATTGACTGGACTTCACCCTATGGTTTTAATACTGAACCTGCACTCAAACATTACCACACAATATTCTCGCGGAGTCGGTACAACCGAGTCGGAAAGCTTCGAGCAACTGAGCGGCTGAAAGCAATATCCGCCAGTATGGTGGGGGTTTACGTTTCTAGATAGTCAAGCATTAAACGTGTCCCGCAGCAACTAAATCAGGAGATTCCTTTGGCACGTGTATTGCGTACCTGAGGAGAGGACAATGGTGAGATCTTCGTTGACAGACTTCGGAATTCTCGTGACAGCACACGCACACAGTGTATGCATGTAGAAGAGATGATCGGACCTTGAGCACGCTGGGATCAAGGTCCCCTAACTCGCTGTGATATAGCTCCGAGGGATAGAGCAACTCTAATGTAGGTGGTTATATCCTGTGGCTTCTCGCAGAAAGGTACCCGGGTCGGCAACGGTATGTCCATTGGGGTTCAAGAACACGTGCACCCCCGTGCATTGATGAAAATGTGATCTACACATGCGTTGGTTGAGATATTTGGCTTGACCGAACGTAAAGCAAGACGTTCCACTCATTTCTAACTGTAGATCTACTTAAGATTCATTTAAGGGCCCTTTCACGCATGGAAGGAATTACTCCTATATGATCACTCACAAAGGTTAGGTATGTGGTATCGTAACGTGCCCAATTCTCTGTCCAAAATGTTTGTTTGTATTTCCCTTCGATCTTTTCCCTCAGAGATGCAATTACTTACCCTGAGAAAGGGCCGAACTAAATTAACATGCCTTTGCCTCAGCAACGTTGCCAGCAATATACGCCCCAATTTTAATCGTGGATTATACGCCTTAAGAAGCAATTTCACGGGAATACGGTCCTTGCTCGTTATTTTAGCAATTTCCACTTCCCATGATTGCTTTTTTTGAACATTTATCGGGGCGCTGCATGTGACTGATACTTAGCTGACGAAGTTGGATTGATAATTCGATTATCGGGCGTAGCTTGAGTCGAGTGTTGCTATTGAGAAATTGAGGCTCTTGAACCATATTGCTAACCAAGGGATATTCGTATTTATTTGTACGAAGATTCATCAAGCATCCTACAAACTCATATAGCTCACGTTGGCCCGCTTAATCGACCTTCTTAAAATTCCACACCGGGGGCAAGAAGGGTACATCCGGAAGGTATCCAAGAGCCTCGATTTGAACCTGTTGGATTGCTTGTGAGTGGAGAGAGAGAGCGTAATAGGGATTCGCACCCACCTTGTTATTTACAACCCCCAAAAACCAGTCAACCCCCATCTCAGGTGGAGCATTGATAGGGGATATCCTATTGAGTGTATATAGATCAGCAACCATTAAAACCAGATGACCGAGAACAATGCTTACGTGTAGGTGTCGCCCTTTTGAGTGCCATCCTTTTGGGTGTCATCCTCTTGAGCGGTGATTGTATACTCCGAAGGCGCGGAGAGAGTGATCGGAGCGCGGTCTGCAACAATGCCGTTGCTGAACCCAAACTCGACTGGGCCGACACCGCCCGGCACAATTGCCACCTCGGGGGAGCCAAGAATCCACCAATGTTCCCCATTCTTAACTAGGGTCCACTGTGGTAAGCATATTTGTTAGCGTCAGGTTTTAGCTACGAGAAGCAACTTATGAAGACACACGGTCTGGCCGGTGGAAGATGGGTTACCGGTTGTGACTTGATTGTTGACCCCGTTGCTCGTAGCATATACATCGGTGGGTAAGATCTTGGGGACGTAACGTAAGGTGTAAACCCCTTCGGTAAGAGTCATTTTGAAGTATGGTCAGCTGGTTGAACTTGAGCCAGGTACTGATAGGCGTTGAGCGCTGATGGACTGAGTTTCGCCCTGGGCTTTTTATACTCGAACTATGCTCAAACTTCACCACACAATATTCTCGCGGGGTGATATACCCGGGTCGGAAAGCTTAGTGCGGCTGACTAGCTGAACGCGAATGCTTGTCAGCATGGTGTGCATTTACGTCTGTCCTGACCGCCAAGTACTAAACGTGTTCTACAATTGCCATCGGATGATATTTTGGCACGTGTGTTGCGTACCTGACTGGATATAAGGGAGAGGGCAGTGGCGACATTTTCGTTGACAGTCATTGGTATTCTTTACGATAGTACGTATATGAAAGGAATCATCGAGCCTTCGGCAGCCCAGAATCTAGACCGCTTTGAGTTCTGAGGTTCTGCTCTGAGGGCTAGAACAACGTCAACGTCCCCGACTACGCCTCACCGCTCACCGCAGATGAACATCCGGGTCGGCCACTAGATGTTCGTTGAGGCTTGGGACCACGTGTACCCCTGTGTACTGATAGACATATGATACACAGATACGCCGGTTATTGGCCTCAAGGAACATGAGTGTCTATTGTTACAATTAGTGGGTCATTAGGATACTTGCTGGCGTGCGGACGAAAGTTCTTGTTTTCCGGTTTCACTCTTCGGATGCGTTTTTCAATCGGAATCGAGCTAGACGCTCTCGCTCAAAATAGCGTGTATGGTGCTGAGAAAATTTGTTTTAAACACATAATAGAGACCTGAACTTGAAGTTTGGTTATTACATGCAAATCAGACTCGGCAACGTATGAAGGATAAGCGTAGTTTTACTATGGTACTGAACAACGAGGGCCGATCGTCATAAATAGGATATCCCGCGCACTCCCATCAGTAGTGAATCGGCTCACTGCACTTCTAGAATGATCGCTGGTACATTAGACATAAATCTAGTGCTGCCCAATCTTGAATATTCCGTCGTTGAGTTGGCCTGCTGCTTGACGGCCTGCTGTTAGGTGTAAGACTCAACAATAAGATTAAGCATCGTGCTCGATGGAATACCGCAGAGGAGCGCCGGAGTCGGCTATAGTAGAACCGGATGTACTCTCATTTCTACTGCTTGACTGCCCTCTACCGTCAGGTCGGGCTAGATAACACGTAGTTTCAACCCCCAAAGCCCAAGTCCCTGACCGTACAATCACGCGTTCTCTGACCCACACGGTGTATGCCTTTCGTTAGGTAATAGTCGAAGGTAATGGGGTCGACAGAACGTATATACGACGACAACCAGGCTGAATAGGGTGTGAGGAGTCTCCATCTATTTGGCCGGCACTTATGTGTGGTGTGTTGTTGCGGATGTTGCATAGGTTTGGCTCAAACGCGGGCGCACGATTTTGTATGGGTTACTTAGTCTAAAGGAACTATCACATCATTCTACATTGAATACAGGTAACGTCGCGGAGACAGTTCACTCCCATTGTATGTAACCGTTTATCATGCTTCTCAGAAAGCGAGAGTTTAGGATTGTAACACCCACCCCTCGTTTTTAGATAAATTTCGGTATAAGTAATACTATAGCTGCTGATGCTCCCAGGATCGTGCGGCCAATGAGCACTCATGTTCACCCACATCCTTGGCGTCACCGCCTAACGAGGTCAGAATAATGGTTTAGCATTTATGCACCTATATGACTCCGTTTATGGTCTTTTAAACCTTCGAGCCAAACTACCGATTAAGAGACATTCACATTCATTCGTATAGACATTTAATAGGTGTACTCTAAGCTCCTATCGTTCACGTTGGCTACCTTACTCCTCGACCTTCGTAATTACCCAGCGCGGGGCTGAGGCTAATCCCTTCGGGCTGATTGCAACCGACCCAATTTGAACCTGTTAAATTGCTTGTGAGTGAAGATAAAACATAGTGGGAGGTTTCGCTCACTTTGTCTTCCTCAGTTCCTACGAAGTAGGCAATACCATACTCCTGCGGTTTATCGGTAGGCGCTATCCTAGGGTGTATGTATGGTTCAGCCATATTTTACAATGGGTAATTGAAGGCAAATATTACGTGTAGGTGTTGCTGCCGTCATCCGCGAGGCAGATCGAATATTCTCGTGGAGCGGAAAGAATAACCGGAGTACCCACTGTAGCTGGACTATTGCTGAACCCAAATATGACTGGGTCTTCGTCGCCTGGCGTGGTGGTTGGATCAGGGGACCCAAGAATCCACCATGTATCCCCTTTCGAGACAAGAGTCCACTTTGGATTACATATTCGTTAGAGTTAGAGCTTAACTTTTTCAATGCGATTTAGAAAGACATACGCTCTGGTTGGTGGGAGATTGGTCTTTGGTCGTGATCTGCTTGTCGACGCCGTTACTCGTAGCATATTCGATGTCACTGGGCGAGATTATGAAAGCACGACGCAGAGTGTACACCCCTTCAGTAAGCGACATTTCAAAGTATGGAAAGCTGGTTGGATTCGATTCAAGTGCTAGTGGATGCTGAGTCCTGGCTGACTGGGCTTCGCCCCATGGCTTTTATACTCAAATCCTGTTTAGACGTCACCACACAACATTCTCGCGGAGTTGGTGTAGCCGAGTCGGAAAGCTTGGTGCGACCAACCAGCTGAGCACAGTCAACGTCAAAATGGCGTACATTCGCATCCGTTCCGCCGTCAAGTGCTAGACGTGCCCTGCAATCGCTAAAATAAGAGATTCCTTTGGCGCACGTATTACATACCTGACCGTGAATGGGCAAGAGGACAATGGCACATGTCGAAATTCCTTATTACAGTGCATCCGCTGTATGTGTGCTGAACCCTTCATACAATGACCATCTAGCGTTCTGGGGTTCTTCCTCGAGGGCTAGAACAAGTGCGAGAACCTAGATTATACTTCGTAGCTCACCGCAGGAGAGCACCCGGGTCGGCTATGATATGCCCACTGAATCCCAAGACCACGTGCCTCCTGTGTATTGATGTGTCATATTGACCTACTGGTTGAAATATTGGAATTCAATTTTGGCGTGGGTAAATGTAGAACAGAATACGCTTGATGTCCGATTGAAGGCTCATTAGACAATCAAATATTAAATGTATATCAGAAGACCGCTCTGGCGCGTGTATTAAATATCTGACTAGATATGAGCGAGAGGAGAATGCCGGCTATTGTTCAACAGGCATTGGAACGTCTAATGACAGCGCGTCGGCTGTATGCGGAAGGAACGGGCGAACCTGAGGTTTCGCAATATTGTCAATCATATCCGCGCAAGGGGAACCACGACATTACTCTGGGTTAGATATGAGCAACGCTCCGGACCCCTTCTATTACCATGTTATTTAAATGTTGAAATTCTGGATCTTAACAAGCAATAGTATAGTATATGATTGTAACGCTTGCTCATAGTTTTTAGTTCATTTTCGCAGTTCCACGGGTCACGTGACTGATAAGTCCCTCCACGAGGGGTTGAAGCCGGACTACCGATTAGCAGGCATTCGTATTCATTAGTGCAGAGATTCGTCAGTTACACTACGTAGTTATATCTCTCGCATTGGCCGCGTTAATCGACCTTCGTAATCTCCCAGAGCGGAGTCGACCTGAAACCTTCCGGACTAACTACAACCGAGTCGATTTGAACCTGTTGAATCGCTTATGAGTGGAGATGGAGCATAGCAGGGATATGTACCGACTTTGTCTTCTTTAACCCCCAAAAATTATTCGACGCCTTCCTTCTTAGGTGGATTGATAGGCGATATCCTGTATGTGCCACTCAGCCATCATCAGGATCGGGTGATTGAGAAGATAACATACGTGTAGTATTTTTTATCAGGACTAATTGTATACTCCAGAGGGTAGAAATAATGATTGGGGCCCCGTTAGTAACTGGTCCATGACTCTAGCCGGATGAGGATGGGTCACCCCCTCCTGACGCGCTGGTTATTTGAGCTGCATCAAAAATAACCCAGTTGCCCCCTTTCGGAGAAAGAGTCCACTGCAGTTAACATGCTCGTTATTCTCTGTCTCCAGTCTGCAGAGAGAAATCTAGAAGTGCATACCTTCTGACCAAAGGGGGATGGTTCTTAGGTTGTAACCTGATTGTCGAGGCCATTGCTCGAAGCATATACGGTGTCGTTGGGTGAATATATGTAGACATGACGCAGGGTATAAATTCCTTCAGTAAGAGTCATCTTAAAGGTGTAGAAAGCAGGTTGGATCCGAGCCGAGTACTGGTAAGTGCTGCGTGCTGATTGTCTAGGTGCCGTCCTTCGCTTTTTGTACTGAAATTCTGCTCAAACGTCGCCACGGAGCATTCTCGCGGACTTGGTATAATCGACTCGGAAAGCCAGTGCGACTGACCGGCTGAACATAATCACCGAAAGCATGGTGTGCATTTACGTCTGTCTTCATCGGGAGGTACTATTCTTGGCTTGGAATTAATAAATTAAACCTTATGTACCTGAGCATGTGGGAAGACAGTGGCCACGGCTTCGTTGATAGACACCAGAATTCTCTATAGCAGTGCACGTGCTATGTATATGCGGGAGGGATGGATAAACTTTGGGCAAGCTGCAATCCAGACCATCCAGCATCACGGAATGCAATTTTAGAGACTAGAACAAGACCAAGTCCGGTTATACCTTGCGGCGAGCCGCAGAAGAGCACCCGAGCCGGTTATAGCACGTTTACTGGATTTCATAACCACGTGCACCCATGCGTCGGTAGCAATAAGGGATGGGAACATCCTAGAAATCAACCCACTGCTCAGGTGTGTTCTTGATTCGAAATACCATTCGTTGAACCAAATCGTCTAGTGTGAAGCGATATGTACGGCGTCCGACGGAGATTTTCTTATATATGCAAGATCGTGCAGGTGTTGAGGTTTGCTTATATCTTGCAGACCACATTTAGCGGCGGAGAAGTTTCAGACACAACTTTACAATGGTTGTTACCTCACTGGGGGTTAATCATCGTGAATTCACCATGTAGCTAGTCCTTATCTTTTATGATTGATCTCGTGTCGATCCAACTTAGCGACAGACGAGGTGTGGGTGTAATTATACTATAGTTCTGGGTACCGAGGGCCGATCGTGATAATTGCGACTTCTAGTTTGAGGCATCTTAAGCATTCTTGAAAATGTAATGGGACCAATTCACAATAGATAGAACGCTCAATCTCGAATGTTCCATCGTCGAGACGGTGTGATCCCTGAAGTCTACTGGCGGGTGGAAGGTTTGATAATGAGGCATGTATCGCCCTTACGGGAAGTCAACAGAGAAATACTCAGGCCTGCTATGGCTATAGTAGCACCGCGAGTACCGCGTGTTCTCCTGTACCGTTCTCGACTGTTAGGCCAAGCTAGATTGTGTATGGTTTCTACCCTCAAAGCGTAAACCCCTGACTGCGCAACCACGCATGCTCTGACCCATATTGTATAAGCCTTACGTTAAGTGGTGGTTGGAAGTGGTGGGTTGGTAGAATATACGTACGACGATATGCGGGCTGATCGTTTTATGGAAATGGTCTTTCCATTTGGTCGGTGTGTATGGTGTGAAGGTACGGCTGTACAGCAAGTCCTCCATTTGTATTAGTCAGCCCACGGGAACAATATGAAATTCTTGTGTCCGATATCCGGGCACAATAGACAAAATCGCTGTCAGATATAAAAGACTTGTCACTGTTTGGCGCCTTCAAGAGTGCAATAGTAGGACTGTTTGAGGTAGACTATGCACCGTTGCTTGGCGAGGTTAATGGCTAAAGCCCTGTCGGCGAGCTAATGGTAGGCTGAAGATATTTTAAGAACTCTCGAAGTGTTGATTTAATCAGCTATCCTTGTGACTAGCCGCGCATACCTAGTCAAAATCTACGAGAAACACGATTACGGCCATACTTTCGAGTTGAAGCACCGGCTCGATTTGGGGATTTCAAGCTGAAAAGCAAGTGTGGCAAGAATCCTTAAGGCTCCGCCCTTATTCGGCCAGCTCAAGCATAGATCTTAGCAGCAATGGAATAGGAAAGTACGGGGGGAGGGAGGATAAGATGATGGCAAGTATAGAACATCGGAGGTCGGGACAGGGGGAACTTGAACAGAACGAGAGATTAGCGACTAGAGCAGAAGTACCAGAGTAGAGCGACGGAGCCTTTCAAGTTCATGCCTAGGTGATTATCTATCTATCACTATGCCCTTGAGTATTTGCTAGGGATTGTCAGGTAGGCCATGCAGTAGCGTCGAGAGGTCAGCTGGGCAAGTAAACGTCGTAGAAGCTAAGATGAGCGACGCCACCCGTGTCAGTGGTTTAAAAGTCCTTGTGTTATCGTTCGTATTTATCGATTGTTGCGAGTTCATATAAGCCAGGGAGAAGGAGTTTTGGGAGGAGCCCATTCCAAGGCTTGGGAAAGGTTAGGGCCGCTGTTGGGATTGAAGAAACACGTGATGTTCCGCCATCATTCGCATTCACGGGGTGACTCAATGTCTATTGACCCGATGACACATCAAATTAGCCAACAACTAAGTTTGGCATTGGTTTCTTATTTTGTGCGCCCTCGTGTTTTGGGATAAATGTTCTTAAAATATATGCCCAACCGCACGAGCAAGCAGGGCCACGGGCCTTGAGGTTCCACGTTACCCACGGGTGAATCGTGTATCTTGCGTTTTGGGGTTGATCTCACTGGTAGGGTATCTATGCGTATCGTATTCTAAAAGCAAGGTCGCACATACATGTGCCTAGATATCCATATGTACCGGCAACGGACAACTAAAAAGAGATTAAATCGTTAAGGGGTCGTGAGAGAAGAAAGTCCATGATTATCTGCAGCCATTGGTCAGTTTCTCAGTCAAGCAGGCCGTAATCGCACTGACTCACCCACAAGCACACAATTATCTTCTCCCTACACGCGCACGTCCAGGTTCTGGAGTGCCAGTTCCTGCCTTTTTCTGCCACTGATCGATCAATCTCCCAACACCTTGATACGGTTTGTCTGGCGACGCAGGCGGTTGGGGCGCGGGTGCGACTTCTTTTGCGTGCGGCGGGGTGATGCTATGCAATGTACGTCCTCGAGAAGGCGTAGGCTGAATAACAGGATGCGTAGTTTTGGTGGGCGATGGCGGACGGGACCTGCGTCCTGAAGTAGCGACCGGCGACGGCGACGGAGCACGGCCATCTTGGATTGGTACTTCGCGCATCATCTCCGTCGGCGACGCGCGTACCCGATTTGCGCTGTTAAACACACTTGTATTTACCTCTTTCTCTGCGCGTTCGGGAGAGCGCGAGGCACGGGTTGGAGAAGGAGACCGACGGCGCTCGGGGGGCACTTTGCCCGATGGAACACGCAGGCCAGCGGGTTTTGCTGCAACAGACGGCCTCCTCTGTACACCAGTTGCACCAGGTCCCGTGGGGGTGTTTTCGAGAATAGGAGATGCAAGTGCTTCAAAGCGGGATACCATCTCCGAAATCGAGCCGCGCCGAGCAGTGCGCTTTGTTGCCGCGTTAGGGTCCACCGGCGGCGTAAGAGTCGGCGCTGAAGCAGGTGGAACAAACATCGATTGTGGCCGACGAGAGCGAGGACCGGATGTAGGTGGATGCGAAGCCGTGCTTGAAGTAGTTGACGGCGTGCGTGCGGGTCGATTTGACCTCACGGACGATAAAACATGATTGGCACTAAGGTCTGCGGTAGTCTCGGAAGGCTGGCGACGATGCAGTTGGCTAGAGGGCGTATTTGCAGCTGTGCCCATGGCGCTAGCCAGAGCAGCAACCGGATTGGCAGTTGTAACGTCCATCGTGGCCGACCTACTCTTCCGCTCAGGACTGTTTCGCGTC
Organism: Ceratobasidium sp. C01; assembly: GCA_025200755.1. Taxonomy (NCBI): domain Eukaryota; kingdom Fungi; phylum Basidiomycota; class Agaricomycetes; order Cantharellales; family Ceratobasidiaceae; genus Ceratobasidium; species Ceratobasidium sp. C01. The sequence continues at coordinate 31,190 of JANWGL010000407.1, forward strand.
ACTGCTCCTCGCCGCTCTAGCTTTCCACGCGCAAACGTCCCGGCAGGATCCTCTGGGCCCTCGTCATTGCTCGAATCTGCCATCGACGCTTGCCGCCCAGACCGCAACCGATCTTGCGGGGCGTGTCCGCCTAGTCGGTCCGGCGTCGCACGTCCAGTTGGTGTCGCGCGACCAGTTGGCGTCGCGCGACCATGGTCGTGCCCGTGTACATACACCCGGCTCGCTTCGGCCGCCGATGGAGATTTGAGTGGAGCTTGGTACCGTGTTCCGCTCCCTCCTCCGCCGCCAAGAAGGGCTGACGAGCGCTTGCTTGGGCTTGCGGGAACACTAATCCCTAGCGCCGCGGCCGATTCCAGAAAGTCGCCGGTAAGCCAATCAGGACGCGCTGTCTGACTCTGTGTTCGAAGACCCGCAGTAGCTCTCGCAGTCGAAGTAATAGGACTGGGTTTGGTCGGAGAGCTTGGCGTCCTCGAGGACGAAGTTGTCTTAGAGGCTGCCGTAGACTGTTTGGTGGGAGACGCGGGGGTGCGTGATGGCGAAGCGTTCCCTCTCGCCGCGGACGCGCTGGGCTTAGACGGCGACGCCGCGCCTCTCCGCCCTGTGTCTGTCTCCGACCCGCTCCTATCCTTGGAAGTCAACGACGCAACCCTACGCATACCAGTCGCTGCGCCTGTACTCGTACTCGGTCGGCGTAGTAAACCAGATCCGTTCGTGGTAGGTGGGACAGGGAGTGCCCGTACCTCCTTGACTGCACCAGTAGGATCTTTCATCGCGGTACCAGTAACGTGCTGCGATCGCGTTCCAGTCGCCTGGACAGGTGCGCGCAAGCCGACGTTTGTGTGCGAGCCAGTGAGGTGCGAGCGCTGCGACACTCCGGGACGAGGAGGCAACGCCGGAGTCTTTTGTACTTCTCGCTCCTTTTCCTTTTCTTTCTCCTTCTCCCTTTCCTTCTCCTTCTCCTTCTCCCGTCCCCACAAGTCGAGTTTCCCACCTACGCCCGCATCAAGTTCTTCGATACTCGGGAACCGCTCCTCCGCACTAAGGGTCATCGCGCCCTTTGATCCCGACGCCGCGCTCCCCGCTGTGGCCTGCGTTGTCAACGTGCCCCCAGCACCACCCGTGCCGGTTGTCAACGTCAACTGCGGATGCGGCGAGCGCGCAAATGGACTAGGCGATTGGACAGGTACGGACATGCCATGTTGGCCGGGAATAGGGATGGGCGATAAACCCGAAGGCGAGAGACCTGTGCCTCCAGAGATAGGTGTAGGATGTAGACCTGACGCCGCCGGCACGCCTGGGCTGGGATTCGGTGACCGTGCAGCGAGATCGCGCAAGGAAAGTGCAGGGGACGGCGCCGGGGAGATTCCGAGTCCTTCAAACGCGTCGCGTGTAGAGCGCGTGGTGGGATGTTGGACCGAAGGAGGTTGAGGGGTCGTTGAGTGGTGATGTGACGAGGGATGGTGCGTCGAGGTGTGATACGTGGAAGTGGGGCGTTGGGTCGTTGGGGTAGGGTGGTGTGTAGACGAGGAGTGGAGAGTCGAAGTGTGCTGCCCGGTCGATGTTGAATGGTGCCCTTGCTGCTGAAGATACGCCCCCGACGCAGGCCGCCCATTGATGAATCCACTTCTTGCGCCTGTTCCTGCACCTGTGCCGATTCCCCCGCTAGGTGTGGTCGGATCCGAATCGAACGAATCAGCAAATCCGTCGAACTTGCTACCCCCATTCGCGGCACTCGCTCCGTTCGTGTTCCCGGCAGTAGCATCCCCGCCCCAAATATCTTTTTCAACCTCTTGCCCAGCTCCGGACCCGGCATTTTTCCACGAGGGATCATTGAAAAAATCGGCAGTAGGACTCTTGGCGTTTGTCGGGCCTATCAGACCAACACATCAAAAAGAAATGAGAGTAAAATCAATAAGGTTAGATGGTCCCGTTTAGGTCAAATGAGGTGAGATTGGATGGAAAAGATCCAGTACGCACCCATAGTAGGTTTCGTTGCCGCCGAAACAACAGGTTTCCCTCCCACTCCCACTCCGCTCGCCCGGGCACCATTCAAGCCTGCACTACTACTCGGCGTCGCAGACCTCCCCCCAGGCGTAGGCATTACGCGCACACCGCCACTCGCCCTCGTCGGAGTTTTCATCGCCGATGCAGTCGAAACAGGAGTCGCAACCGACTTTCTAGGTGATCCAGATCCAGATTGTTTAGTAGGGGACGAAGGGGATGAGCCTGGACCATGCCGATTCTGATGTTGTGAATCGCGGGAGCCGGATTTAGATGGTCTACTACGCGTAAGTGGGGCGAGAGGTTGGCGTGTTGGAAGAGTAGGTGTGATTTGTTTTGTGGGCCCCGACGAAGTGGTTGGGGCCGTACTGGAAGCGACGTGAGGGTTGGAGTTGGATGTATGGGAACTCGAGTTGGCGCCGAAGTTGGGTG
>JANWGL010000408.1:1545-55419 GCA_025200755.1 Ceratobasidium sp. C01
CTGCCTGCCCGCTGTCCGCCTCAGCATGGCGAAGTCGTCACTGTCGTAGTGTGTTCGTTCGCCGACTGTTTCCGACAGAATCACTGGCCAATCATGTAATAATCAGCACAGCAGGTTAGCATATTTAAAAGACATGTAACCCGGGTGGCTTACTGAATAAAAGATGACTGGCGTGGGGCTAGATACACGGTGCGCACTACGACAATGCTTAATGTTCAGGTCACACTCGGTGGCAGCGCCAGTAGGGAAATGCTTGATTAACGTCGGTCGTTGGAGTCAGATTGTTTGCGGCGCGATCATCCAAGAGTAGGTAGTAGAGGATACGCAATTGAGGAGACTTCACGAGGTGATGGAGCACAAGTATAGGTTCGTTGGGACTGCCAGCGCTTGAGTTACTGTTGCGATTGTACACTTGTAGTAAGAATCACATGACTTAGTTACTTCACACGATTTAGCGACTCATTTCCAATTAATTACACCTCCGAGTGACCTTGCAGGAGCAAGGTGATGAATTAGGGTGCCCATAGGATTTTCGACACCAACGCTAGGGTTAATTAGATATTCGTAGAAATATGGTGCTGCCACTGGGCATATGATTTTACTCTCTACCCGCTTCGTGATTCAGTTGAAATTATGCACTGATCATCTGAGCACAAACATATGCAACAGTAATCTTATCGGGAACAGAAGAAGTGGTGAAGTGGCGTGGCTGGATCAATAGAAGACGATTTTGAGTACCTACGCACGTGAACCATCTCGTTAAGGGGCGTTTTGCGGTGATTTTGGGCTCACTCTCTCACGCCCCAGGTACAGCTTTGATCAATTCCATTCAGAAGAGTGAGTACACGATAAAATGTGCGTTTAGAGACAAATGATTGGTGCGTTTGAAGACGATCGAAGCAGACAAACGTCCATTATCATTTCACCATCAGGGGTAATAATGCATCCATGCAGGAACGGATCGAGTCGGGCCGTCTGTTGTAGATCGTCTGTGTAGGATCAGAAAGCCTCGGTGTTAGTTTTTTGACTTTATGAATGAGGTAATCACCTTCGATGGCGAGTGGCGAGGTGGCAAGGCAGGGTCATTTCGAAGCCTCAACGGGGTAAGGAACTCGGCAGTCGCTAATGCCGTCCCTAAACCTCTTAATGGAGTATTTATATTATGTGGAGGGACCGGTGAGCTGCATATAAATACGAGATATACGACTGTAGTTGCTACTCAGCTCTTTTAGCATCCTCGTCTCCCGGCTCCAGTATCTCATCTTCCAACAGCAGCTAACATGCATTTCACTGCCTTGTTTTCGCTCGCTCTCACTGCTTCGGTTGCGACTGCTGCTACCGTCGACAAGAAAACGCAATGCTTGAAGAATCCTGCTGTGAGGAAGGAGTGGCGAGACACTACCGACAAGGAGAAGCTCGGGTTCATCAACGCTCTCAAAGTATGTCTCCTCATTGTCGTTGGTGTACTTGCCATCTAACGCGATCTACTAGTGCCTTGCGAAGCTGCCTCATCAGGACTTTACGCTTACCGGAGTGACACCTAACCTTCCGCCTCTGAATACTTCGGCGTCGCACTACGATGATCTCGTGTATATTCACATGGATACTAACGACTTGGATCATTTCACGGGCAGTGAGTACACATCTTCTCGAATTGGCATTTAATATCTGAATCGACTTTGCAAAGTTTTCCTGCCGTGGCACCGTTGGTTCCTTCACAACCTGCAGACCACTATGGAGGACAAGTGCGGATTCAAGGGAACGATCCCGTTCTGGGACTGGTCTCGAGGTACGCTACTACTCACTTAGTAATCCTATTTCGAAGTGACTCTAACAATGTGGTTTCAGATGTTGCGACTCTTCCGGCTGCTCCGGTGTTCAAGACCGACCCGAAGTACGGATTAGGTGACTTTGGAAGTGCGGCGAACTCGTTTAATCTCGTCGGTGGAGCATTCAACACGACGATTCGGGCTTATCCTACTCCTCACAATATTCAGAGGAACTTCACTCTCTACGTAAGTTTACTAAAGAAATATCCGGGGATTCTAATTCTTATTGACAAACTACCAAATCAGCCCTTTAGGAACAGTCCGTTCCCCTTCACTCCTTATGATGTGAACGAGGAAGCGCCTGCAGCATTTACCCCTGAGATCATGGCCGACATTGTCAATGGGTCGATCGGGAACTTCACGGACTTTGCGTACAAGATTGACGGTCGCCGTGCTCAAGGACCGCATAATGCTGCGCACTTGATGACTGGAGGGTGAGTAATTGCGCTAATATCTCGGAGATAAGTCTAATAGTATTACTTTGTTCAACAGTGACATGGCGAGCTTGCTGTGGTCGCCTAACGATCCTATTTTCTGGCTCCACCACGCAGTACGAGTACTCCAGCTCTGTGTTTATTATAACTCTGACATATCTTGATATTAGCAACTCGACTGCACCTGGGCACGCTGGCAGGCAAAGAACGGAGCGAACCTCAACGCATTCGGCGGAGGACTCAAGCAAGACTTGGCGAACTATGACATCTATCCCGCTGGTTCTCCTCCCCCTGCAACCCTCGATTCTGAGCTCCCCACTGGTGGGTTGGGAGGATCCACGGTGAAGGTGAAGGACGTGATGCTCACGAGGAACGAGTATCTGTGCTACAAGTGCGCCTATTAGGTTAGGCATCGGCGGCCCTTGCTCTTTTAGATTTCTGTCTGAGCCCTGCCTACGTTTTCTCTTTTTCTTTTGCGGGTTGACGGTGCGGCTCTTCAAAAAATAGTTGTGATGTTGTTCATTACAATTCGTATCCATCTTTACATTCGTATTTGTGGTCTATGTATGCTACTCGATAGGCAACGATGCCGAGTATACTCGATGTGCTCTCTACTTCTCAATGGAATCCAACGAATGTTTCGTAGAAATCAGCGGGTATTTTTGCGTTTCAGTAGTATTCGAGATCACCTTGCTCTTCCAAGGTCACTCCGAGGGGTGAATTATTTGCGATTGGGACGCTAAATCGTGTCAAGTAACAAAATCATGTGAGTTCTACCTACTGTATGTGTACAATTGGTACAGTAACTCAAGCGTCAACTTTCATCAATCCTATAGCTCTGCCTCGCCTCCTCGTTAAGTTCATCACATGTTTGTCTTCGGCTAATGTCTTTCGTCTGGCGTCAACATGAATACCCTGTCTTCAGAGTCCCACGTTTCCTTGCTGACACTGGGATTGAGTTTGATGTGAGCATTGAGCACTGCCGTGGTGCGTAGCATAAATATGATCCTCATGCCGGCCACTTTCACCCAATATGTTGCACAGGTTTTATACTTGGCCTATTTTTCCAAGTTATAGCCCATTGAGCCGGATTATTTGGAGATTCTGTCGGAGGTAGTTCGCGGGTGGACACACAAGGGCAGTGGCGGTTTCCCCTTCTTGATATAGTTTCGACTACCAAAAAACCATTACAATATTGTTACGACGAGGGAAATATGGTTCAACCTGTATCTCCATTACAATAACACTACGTTTCTGCTCACTCGTCCGTAGCTTGTTTCGCGAATTAGTTAGAAAACATACTAACATATAAGTACACATTGTGTGCCCGATAATTTTACTACAGCATATATCTGACAACGCAAGGTCCGTAGCCCGGTTGCGGGCCGCTTCTAGTGGTAGAACCGGGACGCCTCGCGGCGAGTTCCGTGGCTGGAGCGTGGAGACGGTTCTGCCGGGGATATATTCCGTACGGTGCACAGCTGTGTGGAACGGATTGGCGGAAACCGGAAACCCTCCACGGAGTGAGAAATATGAGTCATATCACGATACTAAGGACATAATATAAGTTTAACGACGGAATGGATGAGTAAGGCTCATTGGTGGTAAGATGCAGGTGATGACTAACATTTCCACGGCCCTCCACGAGGTTCCGTAAGCCCTTCCGTGGCAAAGCATTCCATACGGACTATTTCAAGATTGCTTCTGGCTACACCGTTCTCATGCCGCGTTTACTCCGCGGTAAGGGTCACGGAACTACCGGTTTTCCGCAATCCATGCAGGTCCGAGCTCTCTCCACGTGATGCCAGAACGGTTGGTCACGAGCCTAGCGCATGTTAGTCAACAAATGCCGCCGCACGTCATACCGTTGGTCTGGTTTGCAAATTGATCACTCCTTTTGTCTTTGATCTTTCGCCACCTCTGCCCGTTTATTCTCTTTCGCACTTGCCCGCATAATGTTCGAAATTCCCTGCCGCTTGAAAGCATCTACGCCTCCCGATTTCGTTTGTCTCTACGATGGCCCACGCCCCGTAAACCTGGTTCTCACTCGTCAAATCCATGGTGGCCCTCGATGCTGGTCCCAAGTCTATGAGGCACAGATATCGGAATGGGACGGGGATATCTCCGATGTCAATACTGGAGCTACTTTCATACTCAAGCTGTATGTGGCAAGTGAGCTTATAAGCGCAGCGGGCTGGGGACTCGATATCACGAACTCTCCGGTCTCCAACCCTGAACAGGCCCAAAGCAAGATGGTCGAGAAGGAGAAAGAAGCATATCAGAAACTCACGGGATGCCCCGTAACGCCCAGGTGGTATGGGACATATGAGGTATGTATTCAAAGGACGGGTGTGGCTATGGGCTAATTAGGCATGCCAAGTTCGAACTGCCAAGCGGCGAGAAGTGCATGGGTGCGGTTGTCGATTACCTACAAGGCGAACCCCTGAGTGAGCGATACCTACAAAATGAGGATGGCGAGAAACTGCCAATCGAACAACGAGTAAGTGATAGAATTCTAAACCGAGGTAACTCCCTAAAGCTCTTGTAGATGCTCACCGCTGCCGAAGCGCTTGATGAGCTCCACTCACGAGGTGTCTCCCATGGGGACATTAGGAAAGCAAATATCATTCTTGTTCCTGGCTCACGCCAGTGTTTACAGATGATGTTTGTCGACTTTGGCGCAGCGTGCACATGGACCAATCCCGCGGAAGACGAAGAAGAGGTAGAGGAAAATATAGATTCGGATAGCTACGAACTTTACGTATTACTGGTCAACCGCCTCCGCCTTACTTACCCAGGACTTCGGCCCCCCCTGCGGACTTTGCCATGTGAAGGCGCGATCCGCAAGTTCCTGCGGGTTGGAAATATCAAGCCGACGTACGAACAGCAGCTACAAGGTACGATTCGGCACCTGATGTCTCTTGGAGCCTTAGAGCAAGTAGCCCGAGAGGAAGCACTTTTGACTGTTACATAACCTAAGCGGCATTCAGAGGTTCTTGTGTTTGTGTCCAAGTGTTTAGTTATGGACGTGTAAATATATTCCACCAGTGTTATGTGGGAAATAGTTGATTTACTGCGATTTGCAAAAATCCATGCACTTAGCGCCCGAAAAACAAACTTAAATCAAAAACCGTAAGACTCGCCACCATCGCAATTCTGAGTGTATGCGAACAAAACAAAGTGAGGAAAGGTCGGTTAACATGGGCAAAGGGCGCCGGAAAGAAATGCTCATAAAATTCCAAGGTCTGCCGGAAAGACCAATTTTCAGACTTCGGAATTCTACACACTTTTTTCCGCGATGCCCTTCGCCCGTATTATGCGCCTCTATTGCGTTCTTTCCCCTACCCTTAGCATCAAAATTGAGGTTGCGGTGGATCTTACGCTCCTTGAATTTCTTTTATTTCTCAGGCGCCGAGTGCATGAAATTTTGCAAATCGCAGTAAATGTTGAAATCCTAGGGTGTATGCGAATGGATCAATACGCTACATAACACTCCACAATTGTGCACACACATCCTCCGTTTATGGCACCACCCGAGAGGCACTCAGGTAGCCTGGTTGTATTGGTTAATATCAATAATACGGCACCGTGCCGTTCTGAGGGTTGGACCGTGATCAGGCATTTGTTTGTACACTTCTACCCGCATCGCCGTTCAATTGAAATTACACGGCCCTTGCACGCGCGCGTAGGTATACTAACACAAATAGAGACAACATTATTCCATTCGGAGGTAGGAGAAGTGATGGGGTGGCGAGCCTGGATCAATGGAAGGCGTTTTCCGCGCGTATAGAGGCAACGTGAACAATCTCATCTATGGGCTATTTTGCCGGTCATTCTAAGCTCACACTCTCACGCCCCGGGTACAGCATGGACCGCTTCCTTTCGGAAGAATACGTATGCGATGAACTACGTACCTGGGGGCATATGCTTAGTTGATTTGAAGATGATCGAAGCAGACAAGGGCATAGTATCATATGATCGTCAGGGGCGATACACGCGTATTTGCAGGAACGGATCGAGTCGGGTCGTCTATTGAACTTCTTTACAAGATCGGAAATCCTTGGTGTTAGTTTTTTGACTTTATGAATGAGGTAGCCACCTTGGATGGCGAGTGGCGAGGTGGCAAGGTAGGGACGTTTAGAAGCCTCAGCGGGCTGAGAAGCTCGGCAGTCGCTAATGCCGTCCCGACACACCTTAATGGAATATATGCACTTACTTCCATTGTATGGACGGGCTGACGAGCCGCATATAAATACGAGTGACACAACTGTAGTTGCTACCCAGCTCTCGTAGCATCTCGTTCTCTCGCCTCAGTATCTCAACCTCATACAGTCGCTAACATGCGTTTCTCCGCCTTGTTCTCGCTCGCTGTGACCGCTTCGGTCGCTTCTGCTGCCGTCGTCGACAAGAAAACGCAATGCTTGAAAAATCCTGCTGTGAGGAAGGAGTGGCGAGACACTACCGACAAGGAGAAGCTTGGATTCATCAACGCTCTCAAGGTAAGCCTCCTCACTGTCGGCGGTGTGCTTGCCGTCTAACGCGATCTACTAGTGTCTTGCGAAGCTGCCTCATCAGGACTTCACGCTTACCGGAGTGACGCCCAACCTTCCGCCTCTGAATACCTCGGCGTCGCACTACGATGACCTGGTGTATATTCACATGGATACCAACGACTTGGATCATTTCACAGGCAGTAAGTGCACGCCTGGTTGAAATATCATCTGTTATCTAACCATACTTCGTAATAGTTTTCCTGCCGTGGCATCGTTGGTTCTTGCACAACCTCCAGACCACCATGGAGGACAAGTGTGGATTCAAGGGAACGATTCCCTTCTGGGACTGGTCTCGAGGTACGCTTATATTCACCTGGTAATGTTAGTTTGAAGTGACTCTGACAATGTGATTGCAGATGTTGCGACTCTCCCAGCTGCTCCGGTGTTCAAGACTGACCCGAAGTACGGATTGGGCGACTTCGGAAGTGCGGCGAACTCGTATAATCTCGTCGGTGGAGCATTCAACACCACGATTCGGGCTTATCCTACTCCTCACAACATTCAGAGGAACTTCACTCTCTACGTAAGTTTACTAAAGAAATATTCGGGGATTTTAATCCTTATTGACAAACTACCAAATCAGCCCTTTAGGAATAGCCCCTTCCCATTCACTCCTTACGATGTGAACGAGGAAGCGCCCGCGGCATTTACCCCCGAGATCATGGCTGACATTGTTAATGGGTCGATTGGGAACTTCACGGACTTTGCGTACAAGATTGACGGTCGCCGTGCTCAAGGACCGCATAATGCTGCGCACTTGATGACCGGAGGGTACGTAGCGATGATGATATTTCAAGTCTAGGTCTAATGGTTCTTTCATTCTATAGTGACATGGCGAGCTTGCTGTGGTCGCCTAACGATCCTATCTTCTGGCTCCACCACGCGGTACGACTACTCCAGCTCTGTGTTTAGTATAACTCTGACATAACTTCATATTAGCAACTCGACTGCACCTGGGCACGCTGGCAGGCAAAGAACGGAGCGAACCTCAACGCATTCGGCGGAGGACTCAAGCAAGACTTGGCGAACTACGACATCTACCCCGCTGGGTCGCCTCCTCCCGCAACCCTCGAGTCCGAGCTCCCGACTGCTGGATTGGGAGGATCCACTGTGAAGGTGAAGGACGTAATGCTGACGAGGAGCGAGTATCTGTGCTACAAGTGCGCCTATTAAGCTCGGGGTCGGCGGTCCTTATGCTTTAGGACTCCTGTCTTTGGGTTCCCTCTGAAGCTTTTCTTTTGTCTTGTGGGTTGGCGATGCAGTTCCTTCTTTCAAAAAACAGTTACGAAGTGGCTCTTTACGACTCGAATTCATCTCTACGTTCGCATCTGAAGTCTATGTATGCTACCCGATAGGCATAGATATCGAATGTACCCGATGTATTCTCTACTTCCTAATAGAATTCAACGTTTCAGTAGCGTTCGAGATGTGCAGAAGCCCTCACATGCTTCGCGCCAATCAACTGCTCTTCGGCTCCGAGGACGATTCCACGACACTTTATCGACTAATTAGGCAATCCATTTAATTATCCCTATTAATGACAGGGTTTATTAGACGCTTGTAGGCATACAGTTCTGCGCCACACGGTGGGCGCAACCCACGCACCGTAATCAGGCATTTGTTTGTACACCCGACGCCGACGGAAGCAAACCCGGAAGCGGGATACAAAAAGTGGGCGCGAGCCCCTAAAGCTCCTCAGCGTCGACCACGACCTCGACGACGCACGACGTTCTTTCTTTCCTCCTCGTCCCTTCTCTCTTTCCCTCTCTCCTCTATTTCTGCTATGCCTCCCCATCACAATAGCGCTTGGCCGTCCTCCTTTGGCCCTAATGCGCGTCCAAATTCTCAGCGGCGCGAGAGTTGGGCGCCGACCTCGCCTGTTTCGCTTTGGGCACCGATTGCCGCAGGTAATGCGCAGAAATTCGATCCGTTCGCGCCTGATGCGCTAGGTGCGTCGGCTTGGCCGATGGCAACTGGTTTCGGTGCCCAGACGCGCCAGTCGGCTAACCTCCTTCCACCACCCATGCAGAGGAAAGATCGCCTACTCAACGTGAGCGAATCTATGCGTTTACCTTGGGAATTTTCCTTTCTGACCGCATATATTGCTGTTCTTCCTTATGTATCGCGATTCAACGTAGGTTGACCATGATGCTGCATCTCCGGAGCATATCTCTATGATGCTTCGCAACCTCGGGATTACGCCGTCGCCTGGCGCGTCACCTATGCCCGCTCCAATCTTAACCGAGCGCCTATCTACCGGGGATCCTATTAGCCCTTTGACTGGTTCGCCGCCTGCGCTTAGCCCCACCACGCAGATTATGTCGATGGGATCTAACTCTTCTATCCACACGCCTGCTCCTACGCGTGCCATGGATCCTCTCTTTACGCCTAATTCAGTGGACCACGCCTCGTTTGGTATGACCCCAGTAGGTCAACAGAATTTGTTCACGACTCCTGCGATTACCGAAACCCCGACCAACACGCGTCTTCGTCTCTCGAACACGTCCGACGAACTCGCCGCGCATTCACGCAGGAGCACCGGCGGCGCGTCGAATATGGGCAAGCACCAGTATATGAACCTCGTGCCTCGTCATACCGGGATGGCTATGCAGGTACCGACGAGTGCTGCGCCAACCGTTCCTAGCTCTCCTGCTACGTCTCACGAGCGCGTGATGAGCTGGATGCAGCGCCAGGGGCTTTCTCCGTCTCACTCTTCATCGTCGCTCGGCGCTCTGGCTTTTAGCCCAACTGCCGTATCTCCTCGCCAGGACTGGGTCCATGGCTCGCCGCAGGTGGCGATGGCGAACCTGAACGGTTTGCCCGCCTGGGATCGACCAGTCGCGCAACCTCAAGGTAGCCATGCTTCGATGTGGGCTCCTCGTCCGGCTACTGGATTTACAGGACGCGATGTAAGCAATGTCCTGGGGCGCTCTTCGTGTCTGCGTGTGGGCGAAGAACCAACCTTTTCGTTTAAGCAGGAACGCAAGATGTCCGATCCAGGGATGCAGGAGGTCGGTCGCTTGCATATTATACTTGGCTCTTTGAGCTAACATGATTATATTCGTAGCCTATAAACTTTCTTCGCCTCCTCCAACCGTCATCTCAACCCCCTTATGAGCTCTTCGTGACTCGGATCGTCAAGAACTCGGATCAGCAGGCTAGTATCTTCCTGCAGCAGAAGCTTAAGGCGGCTACGACTGAGGACACGCGCCGACCTATTATCGATGCTATCGTTAGACAGGGTTTCGACATGATGGCGAGTAGTCTTGTTTCTCGTCGTGTATGCTCGCTGACCTTTGGTTCTAGACCAACCGGTTTGGTAATTGGGCTGTTCAGAGGTGCTTGGAGGCGACATGCACTCCTCAGGAGCGGAAGCGCGTGGCTGAGGTTATGAAGTATGTCTTATTTAAGGGGGCTAGATGGGAGATACTGAACGTTCGTCGTGTTAGGGGACGTGTGATTGAGTTGGCTACGAATTGTTACGGAACACACGTCGTGCAAAAGGCGCTTGACTGCGCTGAGGAAATCCAGGTACGATTCGGTTCTGTTGGTTAGGTTGTACTTTTGTGCTAAATTGGTTGATAGCTCTCGGTCGTGTCTGAGATGCTACAGGGGGATTTGGCTGCGACTTTGATGAATAAGCATGCCAGTCATGTTTGGACTAAGATTATGGAGGTACGTCAGATAGAATCGTCGTTCTCGGTCTTGATCTGACGAATACATGTAGTTGACGTGGACTGAACCTGCCCCTCCTATCTTCGATTAGTAAGTATGATTGGTCAGTTAATTTCGCAAAGCTAACGAGGCATTATAGCGTCAATAAAGCTATGCAAGGTCGTTGGGCGGACTTGGCACGCCATGAGACTGGGTGAGAACCCTTCTGCTCGCTGGTAACTTTTATTAACGCCGCTTTTAGTTCTTTGATCGTGCAGCACGCTTTCGAAAATTTGGAGGACTCGGACAAGAGTGATTGTGTTCGGGAGGTTCTGGATAGTATTGATATGTTGGCGACGGATCAATGGGGTAGTGAGTAGTGATTGAGCTATTGTTTCTTGACGGAAATTGACAATGTATGCGCGTTGCCCGTAGGCTGGGTTGTTCAGCATCGTGCGTTGCGTTATATTCACGTCACACTTCGAGCTTACTAACTAAATTTGACTTGTAGTCCTTGAGAATGGGACCGAAAACGACCGGACTCAAGCTGTCAATGCGCTCGTCGAGAATATCCCGTCTCTGTCTACTGATGCTCAAGGCGTCAAGGCTATTGAGAAGGCTATCAAGTCTGGAGGTCCTCAGGCCGTCGACCAAGTCCTTCATCGGTTGAGTGCGCCTGCTAAAAGGTAGACGACTTCCATCTCGCTTAGATAGTTACGCTGACATGCTTTCTCTATCTTAGTGGCCGCCGTCCTCTTGTTGTCGACTTGGCGTTGGGCTCTGCTGGGAGCCAGTTGGTTAGCATGCTATTGCCGATGTTGAGCAAGGCGCAGTGGGTCATGCTACACGAATCAGTAAGTGAATTCGTTCTTATATCGTTACGCTTGTGTGCTGACAAGCATCTGGGGTAGGTGAAAGGTCATATAGTTACCTTGAAGGGGTCAAAATCTGGGTCTCGCGTCGTTTGGTTGTTCGAACGCATGGTAAGCGTTCATGACCTAAGACTAAAGTAGACACTAACGTATACTTGATGTCTGTAGAAGGCTCAACATAATAACTAACGCATATTTTTCGGATTATCTTTTCACGGACTAAGGACTCTCAATGTCTACGAAAATCTTCGTTTCTTTCTTTATTTTTTCGCGCTGCATATCTCTTTATCACGCATATCCCTCACGAATCTTTGCATTAGCATCTCCGCAATCTCTCATAATCAAAAGGAACTCACGCATGTTTCTCGGTCTGCCTCGCTCCCTCATTCGTTTCATCTCACTGTCATTTCTGGGTGGTTGTGTATTTCAGGGTTGTATGGTATCTAAAAGGCTGGGTCTGTACGCTAGATGTACGTTCGCTCGTTTCTGGGGGTTTCTATGGTATAGAGCTCGCCAATGTATTCTGTTTACGCGCATGGGATAGTGTTGGTAAATAGGTGCTTGGAGCTAAATGGATAGATTGCGTCCATCTGGAAGAGGACAAAGCTGTTTGGGGTTTCTTCCTTATTTCTTTCAATTGATACTTCTCGAGGCGGCCCTTCGCTGTCCCCCCCCCAAATGGCTATTCAACTATTGCCCGACAGAACCACGTGCATGTATTTCCTCGTTCCTGCGTTTGGCGCATTCCTTACCTTCTGACGGAAGACAGCGTATACAAGTCGGTACCTAGTACCCGATTCGGTACACACAGCTCGGGTCTATAAATGAAATTCTATTGGCCTTGGAAGGCACGACATCTGATTTTAGGTACCTTGCCAAGCTAGTGCGGGCAGGGAATATCCGGAACCGGCAACCCGCAATGCGAGAGCGTGCACGGACCCGAATCCGATGGCAGTCTCATACTGATTAAAGAAGGTTACTATACCATTTTCCACATTCCACTTCCTACCAAGCACCCTATCCACTTTATCATGGACTCAGAAGGTACATCGAACGAATCGACGATAGACGTAAAGACGTCCCTCGAGGCTATAAAGTTATTTCTCGATGAAGAGAATACCCGAGATTGGCCAGCCATCACCCCTGCCACCGAAAAAAAAGTCAGCAAATTTGCCGTCGCACCTGCAAGAATACTGTGGCTTTTCTTGGAACTAGCGGACAGGTATACACGATCTGTGTTGGGGGAGATATCAGACCCAGTTGAACATATTGCAAGCGAACTGGAGCGAATCTTCTGGAAGCAACTACTCAAGGCTAAAGTCGTAAGGAAAGAGTGTAAGCAGAAATACTTCTCCACTGGCATGTGTGGGCAAGTGGTTTGACACTCTTTGCCACAGATGACGAAATGGAGAGGCGTGATTGGACGGCGATCTCAGAGTTCGATCACGCTAACCTTTCGCCGAGGGACAGGCTTCATATCACCGATCTAGCCCGTGATCTTTTCGCGCATATTGGACAAGTCAGTAAGTAGTTTCATCTCGGGGTATCAAGTAAACCACAAAATGACACGGCTCCAGTTATTAATTGTGGTGACGCTCCGCTCGAGAGCTACACCGGACCTATTGAGGCCCCGAAAGCCAAACTTGCAGGTTGGGAGACAATTTTAAATGCCATAAAAGAAAAATCTCATAGGTCCGAGGTGAAATATCTATTATACACTATTTATTGGCCAATCTCACTGAGTGTTATTATTACAGGTTGAGGTCCGTGATACTGCTATGTGCCCGGTCACAGACGCACCATTTCGAACTCATTGGCTATCGAAGGATTGGCTTCCGGACGGGCCTGCCGAGAATGGTATATCGCCCGAGCAAGCACACATTATACCAGGTACAGTGATACAGAAGGTATTGTATTACTTGGTTTAACAAATCGAATGGCTTAACATCTCACGTCCTATTCAACTTTAATTTTTGTCAGCCACTCACGTTGGTTTGGATTCAAATTGTGTTTGGGGACGAGGTTGCAAAGGAGGTAGCAAACAAGCTAGAAACGGGGAGTAATAAAATGAACATCGAGCGTAATGCGCACTGGGACTTTGACTGCTTGCGTTGGGGGATTAAGGCTACAGCGGCCAGCAACGTAAGTGTCATTCAACAAAATTGAACCTTCGAATACTAATTTCAACAGGGCTATATATATAATTATCAACGAATTCCTGAGTTGGAGAATCACCCGGGTCCAGGATACATCAAGCGCCGCCACGGAGACAAGATTCCATTCAATCCAAAGCGGACGGCCGATTGGCCTTCTCCGATTCTCTGCAACTTAGAGCTGAATATTGCTCTAACTCTACACTATGCGAGAGTAACACGTCCGCACCAGACCTCATGGGAGAAGAACCGCTGGTTTGAATTCTCGGTTAAAGACCGCAAACCCATTTTGGTAAGTTCTAGAATGAACATAGCGGACATGAATGAGTCGATCTTCACTGCACAAGGCTGATGATACTTCCACTAGGTTGTTGCAGCCACGAAGAAGAAACCAGGTGTACGCGAGCCGTCGCATAAATTACGTGGGAAACCGCGGGGGAAATCGGCGATCCCCAACGGGCGTGGTGGAAACGTCCCACTTAAGGTCAGCTACAACGTCACAATATACTGAGCATAGTACTGAATTATAGTGCTTTAGCAGAAAAAGCAGGAATGGATAGTCGACCCTAACGAAATGCAGTCGATAATAGAAGTAACACCTCGGAAATACGGGAACTAGGAATAATTCCCAAGGGCGGGTGACAGGGGCCCAATTGCTCCATTGCCTACGAGCAGGCTCCCAAATTCCGCCGTATGATACCTTTCCCGATAGATTTGGTCTCCTTTTTCGATCGTAATCTTCATTTGTCAATTTCGCCTCACGTTTCCCCCATCGTTTGTAGAAAACATGTCTTTTTTCTGTTGTGTGCTGACTTCAACGACCCTGTGAGAGCGTGCGTGAATTAATTTAGCGTTCAGAGCTTTGCAAATTTGGACGCGCTTGCCGTGTATGAACCTTCAGTAATTGAGGACAAAAAGGCACCCTTCTCATCGGGTCGCCAGCTTGTACCCAGGATATCATTTTAAGCAATTGGAGCTGGTAGATCTGAAGCTCGAGCGTAGTCTATAACTGTACCTAGGATCCCGGTCGGGGTGTACACAATGTTGAATCCCTATTAAACGGGCGCCTTACCTGGGATCCTCTCTGTATGCGGACTCCACATTATTTTTACGCGGTCGGCGGGTTGGTGATTAAGCGCACTTTGCCAAACAAATCGCGGACATCACGTGAGAGGCCAAGTTTGTCCACCCGTCCACGCTGGTGTTTATCATAACCAATACTTCTGTTTATCCTTCCAAAGGGCGTAATTAACTTATATAGGTTGATCGGACTTGTTCTGTTAAGATGGGGTACAAGTAGGCCTATGCGCTAGATGCATGTTCAACCGTCTCCAGGAGCTTCTGTGGTGTAGAGCTCGCCAATGTATTCTGTTTATGCGTATCGGGTCGCTTCGTGAGTGAAACCCGATTTATTCTGTGAGTGCTCGTGAGTACCTGTAGTAATCATGGCGATTCATGACCGCTGGGAGCGTCGGTGAGCAGAGGTGGTTTTGCCTACGAGCGCTCGCGAACACTCATATGGCTGGATACCGGGCGCTCATGGGTGCTCGTGAGTGCTCATGAAAAAGGCCTCCGGTGCAGGTGAGTACCCATAGGTGCTCCAGAGTGCTTTTTGAGTTAGTGGGTAATGATTGGCCTATCGTTTCTTGACGGAAAACTAACGATGTATGCGCGTTGTCTTTAGCATGGGTTGTTCAACGTCGTGAGTTTCATCACAAGTTCAGCGTTAATGACCCTACGAATTAATATTAACGTCTAGTCCTCGAGAATGGGACCGAGAACGACCGAACTCAAGCTGTCAATGCGCTCGTCGAGGATATCCCGTCTCTGTCTATGGATGCTCAGAGAGTAATGGCTGTCGAGGAAGCCATGAAGTCGGGAGGACCTCGGGCGGTTGATCAAGTTCTTCATCGTTGAGTGCGCCTGCTAAAAGGTAGACGGCTTCCATCTCACTTAGATATTTACGCTGACATGTTTGCTCTCTCTTGGCGGCGGTCGACCTCTTGTTGTCGATCTGGCGTTGGGCTCCACTTGGAGCCAGTTGAGTAGCGTGCTGTTGGCGATGTTGAGCAAGGCATAATGGGACAAGTTACACGAATCAATAGGTCCATTCGTCATTGTATAATCAAAGTTGAAAGGTCATGTCATCACCTTGAAATGGTTAAAATCTGGGTCTCGCGTCGTTTGGTTGTTCGAACGCATGGTAAGCGTTCATGACCTAAGACTAAAGTAGACACTAACGTATAATTGATGTCTGTAGAAGGTTCAACATAATAACTAACGCATATTTTTCGGATTATCTGTTCACGGACTAAGGACTCGCAATGTCACAAAAATCTTCGTTTCTTTCTTTACTTTTTAGCGCTGCATATCTCTTTATCGCGCATATCCCTCACGAGTCTTCATTAGAATCTCCGCAATCTCTCATAATCAAAAGGAACTCACGCATGTTTCTCGGTCTGTTTCGCTCCCTCGTTCGTTTCATCTCACTATCATTTCTGGGTAGTTGTGTATTTCAGGGTTTTATATTATCTAAAAGGCTGGGTCTGTACGCTAGATGTATGTTCGCTCGTTTCTGGGGGCTTCTATGGTGTAGTGCTCGCCAATCTATTCTGTTTACCCGTGTGTGATTGGTTGGTAGTTAACCGCGGTGGGCCAAATAAAGAGCGGACGTCACGTGAGTAGTTTTTTTTGATTACATTTATAATGCGCTACATGATCACAAGGTCAAACCGCGCAGTCCGAGACGAGACCAAGGCCAAGTACAGGACAGAAAGGGCCCTAAGGGCGTAAGGACAAGATAGAACCAGAGGGAAGAGGTGACTCGGAGGTACAGGTGTCAGGAGCCGTCACGTGAGTAGTATGAGTTTGTTCACCTCCACATCGAGGTTTATTAATACACCTGTTTGTCTCCGCAAATTATGAGCGGTTCGAGATTGCCTTTTCAAATCGACCATCTACCTGGAAACCACAAGCTGCAGATTTGAAATTGGGTGGGGGCAGTTATCCAGTCACCGGTTGCAGTCTGTCCGGCTCTCTGCGAGAGAGTTGGATAGTATTATTACATCCAACTCCTTTCCTTCCTCGCCTGACTGCTCTTCTCCTTTACTCTCACATTCCATCTGCCTATCCGTTCTGATTACATCACCATGGCTTTCACGTCCTCCGCTGGGAAGATCGTTAGCCACACGGAACCAATACGCATTCTGTTTTCACACCCATGGAACGACCGAGCCAGCGACATCTTCAAGTAGTACGAGAATCTACCCTACCAGTCCTTTCGACGAATCCAGTATTATAAGGAGTGGCAAAGTGTTGGGCACGAGTTCATCGTACTTCCTCTGTTGAAGGCCGACGGAGATTCCAATGACTGGTTATGCCGGCTAGAGCGCACAGCTGATCCGTCCCAGCAACTTGAGGCGATTGGGGTGGATGGGACCGATGCTTTCGATTACGCGCAGTTGTTTGACCGGAATCCTGATGGGTGTGTGGGCGATGCTAGTCTCGTTGCCGAGATCACCCTTCCACGCCAGTTCGACCTTTACGACGTGCTCGCAATATGTTCTGGCATCGCCGAGCACCATATGGCGCGCCACTATACTCTGCAACAGTACAACTGCCACTTCATTTCCTGGTCGATTATTCTCTTGTTGGCGCGACGGCAGCCAACTGGGAGCACGTTATGTTACAACGAAAGGACGAATACCTTGAGTCGTTTAGCCAATCACTCAACGCTTCCGACTCGTCGACGCATGCCCGACTGGTACATATTCTATCTGCGGCTCACAGCTCCGACCCCGCTTCAACAGAGCCATCGCTGCGCGACTCGCTAGTGTCTAGGCTCTCTGATCCAAACTTCTCTCTTGTGGCCTATTCAGCCTTGCACTCTCTTTTCTGGGTCCACCACGGGCAGGCGAAACTCAGGGAAGACCTCAAACTTTGGTCGAATTGGTTGGGAGGGGAAACACGACGCTTGCTCCTCGAAGCCGACCTTGATACTGATGCGAACGACCACCCTCACCGCCCGGGCGAGAGCGATAAACTTGTTTTTGAAGCAAAGCTTCTTGCTCGTGGAATAGTGTACGCCCAGGAGGTGCGTTTCCTTCAAAAAGAACGCCGAAGCCTAGGGTGCAATTTGGAACTTGACTCGGGTCGGTCAAGACCCCCTACCCCCGCTGAACTTGCGGTTGTCTCAATCAAAACTGTAGCAGCATCATTCGTCGGGTCTTTCTACGCCGTTCAGGTCGCTGCCCGATTTGCTGAAACTCAAAACCGGGTCGCAGTCAATAAGGAGGAGTCTCGAGCGGCGCAAATTCTGAAGTACCCTCGGAACTTTGGCAAGGAGTTACTAAAAGCACTGGTTTATCAGGTTCGCCTCATATCTCAGCTAATACCGATCCACAGATTCCAGAACCGCGAGGTCGTGGCAGATATAGCGGAGAGATGTTGTTTATTTATGCTTAGCTCGGTGGTTAGTGAGCTGTGCTAGAGGCATCCGGACTTGGATAGTGCTGCACTTCGGACGGTGATGGTCAAGCTCGTTGCGTCAATCCTCGGGCAAGACCAGTGGATGAAAATAATCTCTTCAGAAGACGTCTAGCGGCATCTGTTTCAGGAGTTCTCATGAGATGTGATTGTTGGATCTATCCTCCAGATTGTTCTGGGTGAACGGTCGAATGAAATCGAGTTTACGTGTTTTCAGGTAAGCTTGTTTCTTAGTTCGTACTGCTTTTATTGACCAGCATATGGCTCAGCCGCCCAATATCAAAGAGCCCACTTCGGAAAAGCCCAAGTTGGAGTCGACGCCTATTGTTCAGCTGCAGCAGTTTATCCAAGAACGAATCGTGCAACTCTGTCAGCACGATATTGACCACGCTCCCATCATCCGACATATCCCCCTCCTAAATATGCCCCCGGCGCTGGAGTCCCAGGAACAAATCGAGGAGACGTTGATGCAACTATGGTACCATGTCACCTTGGATAATAGGTTTCGTGGCGAAACTTTGGACAAATCTGCCGTCCGAAATAAGTCCAGACACGCGCTCTTTGTTGATCCTGAAGTTCGTTTGTTGTCCCATCTTATTCGACCTCTTCCTTCGGTCAAGTTTTTGCGCAAACTTCGTGCGGAGCGTGACGCCCAATTCATGCTTGAGCTGGATGCTCCGCCTCGGCCTAGTCCAAACGACTTACTTCCTTTTGATAGTGTTTATTCACTTTGGCAGAGTCGAAATACAATGGGATTCTTGACCGCGCTCTCCCACCAGGTACGTTTCGGGCTTCACTCGTCGCATTCGATGCTAATTTAAGTCTCGGTCAATAGGAGTTAAACACGTACTACGTCGACGAAGCTCTTCGCACATTGACGAACATAGTTAAAGTCCGATTTGGAGAGGCTCGGCCCCAATCTCAAGCGGTTCAAGCCCTATCCGGAGTACAAGATGACGAGGAATTTATTAATCGAGTCCATATTATCCCACGTGGACGTTTGGCGTCCGGCACAATCATGGCCGCCCAACCGAAACTCGACGTCGACCTGGTCTTCCCGGGTGATCTTATGCTTCGCCCATGGGAAACTACCAACCCGAGAGTTCACTACCGACGTCAAACCGCGGCTGAAGCATTGGGGCTGGATTCGGTGTCTGTCGCACGAGGCGAGGTTGACGCGGAGAAATTGGATTGGGTCTTCCAGGCTGTTTGGGAACAACTTGATGGGTTTGGGGACACTCTTATTTTCCCCGGCGGGCTCGTCGAGGCGCAGAATCACCTTCCTACGAACTGGTGTGCCCGGTACAAGGCAGACGTGGCGGGCGCGAATCGACTTCGGTTGGTCGTAAATGAAGACAGCCCGATTAGGATCAATTTGTTTATCAAGGTTGTGATGTTGCTTGATGGGCATGAAATGGTGGTTGGCGTGGATAGATCTAGTGCAAGGAATGATGGAAAACACCAGGTTGGTCTCTTTATTGGTGAAAGTGAATCTGGCGCGAACTTAGCTTTCTTGTAGATGGTCAAGACCTTGTATGCACCTGGGATCTTGAAAAACGAGGCGCCTCTCTCTCCTATTGATCGTTCAGCAATCATTGCTCTCAATTGCTGGCGGCTCTCCACTAAACGAGCAAACATGGCCAAACTGAATCCTACCGATCTAAAAACGCCTAAAATACGCACTAGCCATTTCTTACTTGCACTCTCTGCGCTATACGATTTGTCCCCAACGGACTCGTTACACGTCCCGCATGCGAACCATACGTCGTTGCCATTCTCGCTAGTCCGAGTCCTAGACGTCATGTCCAAGATTCTGATATATCTGGAGCGAGCGTATAACCCTGGTTCTCTTATGGCAGACGCTCAGAGCGCAGATGGCACAGCAACAGGCTACATATTCCCTCTTGTAAGCTCTCCTCACCAGGTTCCAAACGAACACTTACCAAAATGATCTCTAGTTTTCCTGTACGGTTATGGACACACTGTTCACGCAAGCTTGCGCGAAACCCCTAGACTTCCAACGCTTGACGAGTAGCACTTTGTTCTCTGATATGATCAAGACAGTTCGAGAAACCATGGATGACCTGAAACTCGGCCAGCAAAACCAGCTCGACCAGAGACCTAGCTAATGGCCCGGGCTCTCCTCACGTTTGCTCCGAGTTGCTTAGGATTAACGCGCGGGAAGTTATTATACATTAGTATATCCTCGGGCACTTAGTGAGATGTTAGTAACTATAAAGAACTCGCCTAATTGTTCCTATGATTAAATAACTCGAAGCTTGGCCTGTTCTCTACACTAAGACCGCATGTATATGTCGCCGTCGAGTCCACGCAAGATGTTTATCGAGAGCGCCGCCTCGACACTCGCACGCATGCCGTACCTGAAATCATGTCGAACACTGTTATTGCTATTGAAGCTTGCCCGCCTGGGTCGTAACTCCTGGCCAGGTTTCGCCAAGGTTACTGGGGGCTTCTATGTCATGGAGCTCGCCAACGTATTTCGTTTACGCGTATCGGGCCACTTGATCAAGGGCGCTGAGCCAAATAAAGAGCGGCCCCGTTTGTGACTTTTGTATGGGATCAATAAAAACAACAGGAAAGTCGACTCATATTCAAGGTAGTTTTCCAGAATAAGCGAAACGATATATGATACACAGAAGGTGACAATGCCCAACACTGCATCGCTGGGAGGATTTATACGTTTGTTTTAGTCTGTTTGCACTAGCTGAAAAGCAAACATCAGATGGCGAGCGCCCCCTCGTTACTCGGGCTAGTCGACACTCCCCTTGGCTTCCTTTGCTATTCCTCACCCGGTGAACACCTAATTGTTGCTCCAGGGGCTGCTTTTGTTTTCCTCGTCGCGCATCGGGCCTGCCTTGCCGGGACCGGGAATCACAGCATTCGTGCCTATCTGTGATCGGGAGACAGCGTACCCGAGGCGGTAAGTGGCACGCCTGATCGGCCTTGTACTTTGTGCGGTTTACACTTCACACCTTGCATTCTTCAAGTAGTAGGCGCCAGGGGGACATCAGGCACCGATAACCGCAATGCGATAGCGAACGGAGACTCATGGTCGCGGGTCCGACGATTCGACGGAGTTATCACAATATATGATGGTCATGTTTTCAAATATTACTCCCCACATCTCATCT
Source organism: Ceratobasidium sp. C01 (assembly GCA_025200755.1). Taxonomy (NCBI): domain Eukaryota; kingdom Fungi; phylum Basidiomycota; class Agaricomycetes; order Cantharellales; family Ceratobasidiaceae; genus Ceratobasidium; species Ceratobasidium sp. C01. The sequence continues at coordinate 22,678 of JANWGL010000408.1, forward strand.
CCTGCCGAGCTCGACATCCTTTTACTCTACCATGGAAATCGATGACGGTACGGACGGTATTTTCATTCTGATCTGAAATGGACACTGAATAAGCAGACAGGCCCCGAGACATCCCTGGAGGCTTTACGTCTATTTCTCAGCAATGATACAGCCCAAGAGTGGCCAGTCCTCACGCCCACGGGTAAAACAGTCAGCAAATTTGCGGTCGCGCCCGCGCGAATAATATGGCTATTTTTGGAGTTAACGGATAGATATATACGATCCGAATTCAAGGAGATACTGGGTCCAGATAAACGCGCTTTCAGCGAGCTTGAGGGCATCTTCTGGAAGCTACTACGCAAGGCTGGAGTCGTGGATAAAAAATGTAGGTAACGGCGGTTCTCTCTGTCGGAATGCATATAGTGATTTGACTTGTTTCACCACAGATGATGAACTGAACAGGAGTGACTGGAAGAGAGTATCAACATTCGATCATACCAAACTCTCGGATAGGGGTAGGCTTTACCTCATCGATCTAGCCAGGGATCTTCTCACACATATCGGACAAGTTGGTGAGTGTTTCCGCGCCGAAGTACCGATTCGGACACTATATAACATTGTTTCAGTCATCAATAGCGGAGATAATCTGCTCGAGAGCTACAATAAACCAATCGAACAGTCTCAACAGAAACTTAACTTTTGGGAGTCAAAGCTTGGGGCTATAAAAGCGAAAAGCCACAGAGCCGAGGTAAAATATTTACTTCATACTGTTTCTCAGGTAATTTTACTGGAGCTCTCTCGCTGTAGGTTCAACGTCGCGATAACGCCCTATGCCCACTCACAGGTGCGCAGTTTCGAGCCAACTGGCTATCAAAAAAGTGGCTTCCGGACGAGGGAGACGAGAATGGTATATCACCCGAGCAAGCACACATCATACCACGCACAGTAATAGGCAAGGTACGCTCGAACTAAGAGGGACAATATACTTGATATCCCACATCTTGCTCAATTATCGTTCTTATCAGCCGCTTACCTTGGTTTGGATTCAAATTGTGTTTGGAAATAAGGTCGCGATGGAAGTGGCAAGTAAGCTGGAAACGGCGAGCAATAAGATGAATATTGAACGCAATGCGCATTGGGAATTTGATTGCTTGCGTTGGGGAATCCAAGCCAAAGAGGTAGAGGAAGTAAGCACCACTATCTAACGTTCAATGTTCTGGCGATAATCTTGGTTCCCAGGGTTATGAATATATTTATCAAAGAATCCCAGCTGTGGAGGGCCTCCCGGGTCCTGGATACATCAAGCACCGCCACGGAGACACCATTCCGTTTAATGCAGGAGGGGGAAACCAGCAGCTGTCTCCTATTCTCTGCAACCTGGAGCTGGATATAGCTCGCACTATGCACGCTGCGAAGGCAGACTGTCCGACACCTGCCGAATGGAGGGATAATGTCATATTGGAGAATTCATTCGTAGACCGTAAACCTGCGTTGGTAAGTTCCGAAATAAACATTTTAGGCGTGAAGGAAGCCGGTCCTTAGTATATATTACTGATAATGTTTAAACTAGATTATAACGACTCCTTTTAATGAGGACGAATTGGCCGCCTCCGATGAGGAAAATATGGATCTTGAATTTAAGGTCAGTATAATATTATAGTGATACATCGAGCTCATCACTGAGATAGCGAGTTAGCCTTTAAAGGTTATAATGACTGATGCCGGTGGTGCGGAGTTGAAAACGACAATAGGTTTCAGGAAATATAAGTCGTAGGTTTTTCGATTCGGGTAAGGCAAAATGCGACTGCTTAACTGCCCACGGGTGGACTCACAAATCTCAAGAATTCTCTCTCCGGGTACGTTCGTTCTTACGCCTGTCTATCGGAATATCCATTCTTGCGCTTCTTCTGTACTTGTTCTCCTATCCAATCCAGAAATTGTGTCTCTTAACTACCGTGCGTTTGCTTCGGTATCTCAGTGAGAACCCGAGTGGATTAAGCTAGTGTTTAGAGCTTGCCAAATTTTAATACAGTTCCCACAAGCCAGAATACCGAGTTCTGCCGTAAGTCTGTTCTAAATAAGCTCAACGGGTAAACCTTTAACTAAGGAGGGGTTATAATCACACCTATCCTCTCGAATGAAGTGCAAAAAGTACTAAGCACCGGATGTGTGAATGCGAAGCCCTCTCTATATGCGTTCCCTGCATTCTGTCCGGGCGCTTGGGTTGGTGACTCAGCGCGCTTGGCCAAATAAACTTCATGTGTCACGCGGGGACCCACGTTTCCGCACAGGCTCCACCAACAAATTGGTGCTTCTGTTCGTCATCGCAAAAACATGATCTATTCAGACTTGTTGTATTAAAGCGGGGTACAATGGCATGGCGCCGGTTATCGTTTCTCTCGCAACCGCCTTCGATTTCGACTTTGCCACATGAACTGGCTCCGTCTAGCTCTTGCGCTTGTAGCTACAAGTGTATCCACGAGGGGATGTGAATCGTGGAATGTTTTGGACTATCTAAGTAGGCCTCAATATGGATTTAGTTGGGCGGGTGACCACGCTCAACGTAGGTCCAATTATTCGTCTTCTGCTCTATCTTCTTTGACGGCAGTTGTTTATTAGTTGATCGAAACTCGGTACCCCCCGACCACCGACCTTGGATTGTGTCGCCCAAGCTATGTGACCCGAGTGTGAAGCAATATAGTGGGTATCTAGATACTTCGGGGGCTAAAAATATTTTTTTCTGGTCAGTCCTGGGCGTCTTGTCTCAGCTACCAGCGGCAAATCGTACTAATACAGGTTTATCTTAGGTTCTTCGAGGCACGGAATAAGCCAGAGACTGCCCCGCTTGTAATTTGGCTGAGTGGTGGGCCAGGGTGTTCGAGCTCTCAGGGAATGTTCTACGGGCTTGGACCGTGTACGGTTGAAGAAGACGGGAAGAATACGACTCGGAATGAGTATTCGTGGAATACAAACGCGAATCTGTTGTTCGTTGATCGTACGTAATTCCTTGTTGTTCCTGGGTTTATATTGATGGTTGGCTTGGATGTAGAGCCTGCTGGAGTTGGCTTCTCTTATAGCCACAGATCTGTGGTTGGTCGCTCCACTATTGCTGCTGATGATATGTGGGCTTTCCTTCAGTTGTTTTATAAACGATTTAGGCAGTATAAGGGAGAGCTTCATCTTGCTGGGGAGTCGTATGGGGGAACTTACATCCCACATATTGCGAGTACTATTTGGAAGAAGAACAAAGGATTGCTGGACGGAAGTGATGAAGTGCGTATCAACTTGACGAGCATTATTATGGGAAATGGTGAGTGCCATAATAACGGAGGTTAGCATGGTGTTGGAATTGTGTTTTAGGGCTCACCGATCCTTACATTCAATTCGGCGCAACGTACGAATCGCTCTGCGAAGGGAAGTGGGATGTGTTTGCAAAGGATGGGCCGGAGTGTACGGGGCTGAAGGACGCGACGCAGATTTGCCAGCGTCTTGTCCAGGTGAGTCTCAAGCAAGGACCAGGCTGGGTTGAGGCTGATCCGGTTGAGTGCTTGCTAGGCGTGCTATGAATTTGATACAGACCTTGCTTGCGGTACAGCCAGTATGTTTTGCTTTTCGAATGTGTTGGGCCTTGCCGTCGTAAGTTCCTACTCGACCCCCTTTGATAGAATTACAACCAATTAACCCATCGTTACAGGAAACAGGATTGAACCCGTACGACGCGAGACAAGCGTGCACTCCCTCAGATAACCACACGTCATGTAATCCGTATGACGACCGGGTCTCGAAGTTCCTTGGCAAATCTGAGGTTAGGAGCAAGCTCGGGGTGTCGCAAGGGAAGAGATATTTGGGTAAGTCAGGTCTTTCCCGTGTTTCCCCTGTACGCTGAAGCATATTTGTAGTATGCGATCTGAATATATACGATAAATTTATGGAGAGCGGGGACGCTACAAGGAGTTCATCCGCTTTGTTGCCCGAGCTTATCGACGATGGGCTGAGGTTACTTGTGTATGCTGGGGATGCAGGTCAGTGCGCTTGGTTTAGCGTAAATACAGGCTTAAATCAACAAAACTACTCTCCTAGATCTATTGTTCCCGGGTAACGTAAGTGCATTGCCTTTGCGTTAGAAATGATCTGGCGCTAAGTCCGAATAGGGTCAGATCCCCTGGCTCGAAAGTCTCAACACGACATTTCAGAACTCTTTCAACTCATCTCTCCCGACTTCCTTCCACTCGCATAACCGCACGGCGGGCTTCACACGTTCGAGCGGCGGAAAAGATGAAGCTGGAAGGATCGCATACGCGGAGATCTACGAGGCTGGGCATACAGCACCCCATGATCAACCTGAGGCTGTTTTTGATATATTTAATAGGTGCGTTGCTGGTGGATGCACGAGTGGTTGGTGTATTGATGGGAGTTCCTTGTAGGTGGATTGGGGATAAGGCGCTTTCGGGTAGTTAGGGGATAATCATGAGAGTCAACATACCTTATCTTATATAAATCCGTTGTACCATCTATCTTTTCTGCTTAAGGACCTGGGTTATGTTTATTCACATTTGAGGCGAGGCGATGAGACTCTAGATGTCACGTGATTCAGTGACCACCCTGCTTCCAACCACATGCGGTCATTCTCTGAAGCGATCACTGCGCAAAGTCATGAGGCACCATATGGGCAGTCCGGACTTCTGAGCTTATATAAAGAATGCTATAAGGCATCTGGGCGACTTGCTTTCTTTCTTGTTGCTGTCCTTCTTCGCCCCACGACATGAGGCTTTTCTCTGAAACTACTTGGCTAGGACTTGCCCTGGTGTTTGGTGGTGTCCCGGCGGGAGGTTTAGAGTATCCTACTCGGCAATATGACTTGGGTGGCTCTCAAGGAGTTATCATTTCAACGGAAATTAGTGATCAATGTATAACTATTTGCTCGTGCCTAGTCCTCCGACATCTGATGCTAGAGCTGTCTTGCAGACCAGCGTTTCTCGCACTCTGCCTTCCCCGGATATCAACTTCGGACTAGATCGCCGAAGATATGCGACCCAACTGTGAAGCAGTACAGCGGATACTTGGACGTTTCAGAGGATAAACTTATCTTCTTCTGGTGAAACCGCCGTACCTTTCGTTCCAGCGAAATCAACTAATATCCCAACCAAACTTAGGTTCTTTGAAGCGCGAAATATACCTGAAAAGGCCCCCCTTGTTATCTGGCTCAACGGAGGACCGGGCTGTTCTAGCTCCACCGGTCTATTCTTTGCGCTCGGTCCTTGCAGTATTGGAGAAGATGGGAAGAATACGACGCGTAACAATTACTCGTGGAATACAAATGCAAATATGCTGTTCATTGATCGTAAGAACTCTTCCCACAGTTTATTGGTTACTAATATGCCTCTAATTCGAGTGTAGAACCAGCGGGTGTTGGCTATTCGTATAACAATGGCCCCGGGGTGGGAGATTCGTATATTGTCGCAGAGGATATGTGGGCGCTCCTCCAACTGTTTTATAAACGGTTTGGTGAGTACTCGGGGGAACTTCACATTGCTGGAGAGTCGTATGGAGGCACCTACATCCCACATATCGCGAGTGCCATTCGCAAAAATAATAAGGTGGTTGGTGCTCAAGACGACCTCGTTCGTGTTAATTTGACTAGCATCCTCCTTGGAAATGGTACGTCTTCCCTTAACTCTAAGGGCTGTTCACCGAAAATACTCTCGATTTAGGTCTCACCGACCCTTATTATCAATTCGGCGTGGTACATGAGTGGTTCTGCAACGGAAAGTGGAAAGTACTGGATAAGAACGGCCCAGCGTGCCAGCATTTAGAAAAGGCGGTCGAGACTTGCCAACGATTGGTCCAGGTTCGCATCCGATCTTCTCTTGCTCGTCGTATCTCACTATCGTGATTCCTAGACGTGTTACGACTTCAATAGCGATATAACGTGCGCGGCGGCAAGTTTATTCTGTCTTGTAAAGATATCTGACGCGGTGCAGGTATGCTCCCTATTCTATCGATATTATGCGAGATTTACTCATTAATCCTTTAGGTGGCCGGGCTTAATCCCTATGATGCCAGGATGAAATGCGATCGCAAGGAAGATGGTCCTCCGTGCTATGCTGCTGAAAACTGGATCGCTACGTTCCTCAACAAGCCAGAGATAAAGAGAGAGGTCGGAGTCCCCCAAAATCACACCTTCGCCTGTAAGTTAAGTGTCTCCGGTAAAATCGGTTTGGGCTAATACCAGATCCACAGTGTGCAGCGATGACGTGGAAGCCGCATTCATGGCGAGCGGAGATCCTGCGCGTAGTTCGTCGGTCCTGTTGCCTGAGCTAATTGAAGAGGGACTGCGGGTTTTGATCTATGCTGGAGACGCTGGTATGCCGCCGAAAGCTAATCTCCAATCTTCGCTAAAATCGCCGTTTGTTTCTTAATTAGATCTTTTAGCCCCGGGAGTCGTGAGTCTTTACCTACAGCACTCGCGCAACTAACTTACCTTTTGGCTTCAGGGCCAAATTCCTTGGATTGAGAATATGAACACGACGTTCCAAAAACGGTTCAACAGCTCGCCTCGGCGAGACTTCCGATCGCATAACCGGACGGCTGGTTTCACGAGATCGAGCGGTGGGATGAACGACGCTGGGAGGATTACATATGTGGAGATATACAATGCGGGGCATATGGCGCCGCATGACCAGCCAGATGCGGCGTTAGATATGTTTAATCGGTGAGCTATAGGTTGGATATTGGGGTTAATAGTAGTGCTGAGGCCACGATGGGTTTGCTTTTTGTAGGTGGATTGGGGATAGACCACTTTCGGATGATTGAGAAGATGGGTATGTGGTTGAAATGGCTTCAAAGCGAATTGGTCAGAGTCCAAGAAGTATATTTTGAATCGCGCTTGACCTGTTGAAACAGATCATAAAAGTCGATTTTGTTAGCTTTACAAAATCAAAAGCCCTTGCTTGCTCCACCTTGTGTTTCTGGTCCCAGCGGTTGTTAATTCATTTAGATCAACAATTTATCATCATTTAGGAATCTCCCCTTCGTCACCACTCACTCCTTTGAGGGCATGAATTAGACGCCACTCCTTACGTAAGCAGAAACAGGCAAATCCAAACAAAATTTCCTCCAAAATGTCCTCCATGACCGTCTTACCAAATCGTCGAGTTTTTGAAACGGTTGAGCTCTTACAAATTATCTGCCAGTACACTGCATCTTCATCTCGCGTCAGTATCTTGTCAACTAGCAAGCTAGGCTTCGATGTTGCAGTCCCGCTCGTTTGGAGTCACGTTATTGGCGCGGTGAATTTGCTGAGGCTCTTGCCTAACGTATCAGTTGATTCGAGTTTGGCAGGGGAAGTTGAAGAGATTGTGAGTCGTTTTTCCGATCTACATAATTTGTTTATTAAAGGTCACTCCCGATTGAAGACCATTCACCCCCCTTCTAACACCGGTTCATCGCGATTCACCCTATACGCACCTTTCGTCAAAACTCTTAGAATTAATCGACAATGCGAGGAGTTATGTAAAGTTACGGGGTGGCGGTCGTTGTATCTGCAAGTTCAAACCCGGCCTCTCTTGCCAAACCTGAAGTCGCTCGTCATTGACCGAGCAGCATCACCTACGCCTTTCAAATTTTCCGCACTAGGGGTTCTGTGGGTTACAGCTTTCTTGTCCCCTTCCTTGGAGGATATAGATCTAATATGCGAAGATCCAGTTCCCGTTACCCACCTGCCGGCATCTGCCATCATGGACGCCATTCTGGAGGTCTGTCCAAACATTCGAAAATTATCTTTATTTCCCGCCAATGACACCGTGAACGAAAGCGATGGATACTTCTACCTCCTGAACCTCGCGCGCACAAAACCACTGGTTTCTTATTTTTCCGGCCTTCAGAACCTCAGCGAGCTAGTAACCAGCACCTACATGATTAGACCCGACGCGCTCCATGTACTTGGCAACCTACCTCATTTAAAGCGTCTGACGTTTCAAATGGATTTTTTGGAAGATATCGACGTCCCAGTAGACTTGCCCGATGACGCGTTTCCGGTTCTTGAGCACCTTGCAATCAGCGAGCTCGAACCCGACGAAGCTGAAGAATTACTTGGTCTCCTACCCTTGGTACAAAACCTAACTTCACTCGAAATCGATATATATTTCCAGAACGACGAAGCGGGTGCTGGTACCGGCCAAAACACCATAGTGGACAGGCTATTTAATTGTTTGGAAGATATACCCCATCTCACCGACCTCCATATGGACATGGGATACGCTAAATTCGTACCTCTTGGCCCGCGAGATATCGGTGTCCCCTCGATATGTAATCTGCTATCTCAACTACCCCTCCGCGTAGTGAACCTCCGAGGTGTAATATTCGGAGACACCGGAGTATTAGCTACCACTTTCCCTATCTTGAACAAACTCGTACTTCATAGCCAGCCTGGACCACTCTCCCAGCTACCTGAGTATGCGGGAATACCTGCGCTCGAGCATCTCGTCCTCCTCATGACCACGGACGACAAATTACCCACTGGGGATCATACCTCCACTTTCTCATCGCTTCGCACGCTTGAGTTCCGTGCTCTGGATCCGATGCCATATGACGCAGAGAAGAAACGTTTAGTTGCTGAGTACGGTTTTGTCTTGTAGTTTTTAACTCGTTAGGCTGAAACAATGCCTCCTATTTTCAGATCCGTGCGAGAGACGTTTCCAAACTTGCAACGTGTGGCTTTTCTTGACTAAAGGGCTTGAGAGACATGATTTGTTTATGTATGATTTTCGCCGTAGTATTACCCCTTTGCGCGTTGTACTTTATTCTGTAGGGATTCGTGTCTGAGGCCTAATTTCCTGTATCGAAAATACGAACCTGAGCTTCAGCAGTGGTTCACCTTCGAGCGCATCATCGGCGAGAAGGGTGACGCTGGAAGGGTGGCTGATGTAGGGATATACGGCGTAGAGTATATGCACTTGACTCAAATTCGACAAGCTCCGAGGATGATGTGAGGCAGGTTGGTTGCGACTTTCAGCCCCCTCCCCCCCCCGCTTGAATGTGCTACGAAGCACGGCCTGCTTCATAAACAGATGCCGTGTATTATAATTTGGTTCCAACGAGCTGCCTCGGATAGACAATTTTCATATCCATAGTCAGCGACGGGGGCCGGAGCTATCTACGCCTTGCCGGTTGAACGTTCGGATCATAGGCTTGGTATGTTAGCATAGCCACCGATCAATTTCGGCTATTCACAAAGACGCCGATCGGGCAATGATGTCAAAATTGATGATCGACGCTACAAATTAAGCCTTAATTAAATCGCTACGCGACTCGCCAGCGACGTAGTGTTACTCGACTACATGACCGTAATTAATTTATACATTAGTCTAGCATCATACAGGATAGCTTAGCATCGTTATGTGACACTGCATGTCACTTGGATTACACCCTCGTGGCCTGTCACATTCTGACTTCTTGACTTCTCGAAGTTGACGGTTGAAACGGCAGAAGACGTAATTTGTAAGCCTATTGCTGGAATGACGACAGTGATAGGTGAGATTTTTCTTGTCAGACGAGGGCTTATCTTCGGTCAACCAAATCCGGGAGTCAAATTTAGAATCGAAATGAACTCCGGCCTAACTCCGGCCTCGGCACTCGCTATGTGTCCTTGCGTCGGAGGCCGCACAAAACCAATGCTCACTGATGTTTTCTGACTATGCTGGGGCAATTGTGCATCTCTGACGGAGGGACTGCCTGCAGAGGGGGGATATAAATACTAGGTTCAGTTGGCGTAGAGTTCTGCATTCCCACTTAGATTTCGCACTCGCCCTTGCACTCGTATCATCAACTACTATCAAGTACTTGCTTCTCATCTCTCATCAATTATCTCAGACTACAAACTCGCAACAATGATCGCTCAGTCGTCCAGCTTTGTTCTCCCTCCCACTAATGGCTCTCTCTCACTCAATAAAGTCGTCGACTTCCATCTCGCTAACAACTCCGAGGAGCCTTGGGCTGTCCTATCTGCGACCGAGACCACTCCGGAAGTCACCGTAACTTACAAGCAACTCGCCCACGCCGTTCATCGTGCGGCTCATAATATCAACCCAAACGGGTCGATCCCCCAAGGCTCGAAAGTAGCGATTCTCGCATCTGCAGACACCATCGTATATCTTACTATAATTCTCGGCGTGATGCGCGCCGGATTAATTGTAGGTGACTTTATTTTTAGAATGTGAGCGACGTCTGACGTGTCTTCCAGCCATTCCCAATCTCCCCACGTACTCAACTCGAAGGAATCGTCCATCTTCTCACCTCGACGAACACTACGCATGCAATCATTGGCGGGAGCTCAGCTCTCGTCGACCTGCGCGACAATGTGTTATCTTCACTCGAACAAGGCGGCCATCCTGAGCTGAACCTCGTCACTCTTCCAAGTCTTGCCGGTCTTTTCCCGGAGCTTGGCGCTTCTGGACAGCTCAAGACTATGAATGCGGCATTCGAATCGTTTCCGGACGTCGAGCCGACGACGGAGGACTCGACGGTGGTGGTACTACATAGTTCTGGGTCGACAGGGTTGCCTCGCCCGGTTAGCTTCCACCAGAAGGGAGTGTTGGCTAACATCGTCAACCAACGTAAGCACAATCGCTAGGTTTCATTATGTATCTCTAACGCCAAATTGAATAGCCGCTATTTGGGAGGCTGGGAGTGCTGGTCAGCGTGTTGCTTTGATGGCCCTGCCAACATTTCATACGATGGTACGTACCATCCTTTCTCCCACCAGTATAGGCCGCAGTCAACTTAACCTGCTATTCAGGGATATGTTCTGCAATGTATTGGACCACTGTTTACGGGTTACGTCCCCGTTCTCTTCGCTCCAAGCAAAACCCCGGTCATTCCGACGGCTGAGCTGATAATGGAAACTATGACCGCTTCCAAGTGTACGTTCTTGTTCTCTGTACCGGCTTTTCTAGAGGTAAGTTTTCTGTCCCTGGGAAAGATTAGAGATATCTTACTTATCGTCTTTGTAGACATGGGCTAGGGACGAGGAAGCGATTGCCCAGTTAAAGAAGCTGCGCGGTATTGTGAGTAATTCAGCCCATCATACTATATCTCGGAGGCTAACATCACCCCCTTAGATGTATTCCGGAGGCCCGCTTGCCCAGTGGATTGGCGATAGACTTGTTAGTGAAGGTAAATAGTGCGATTTCCCTTTGACCCTGATGTTGATTGACCCATATTGCGATTGTAGGTGTTCCCGTATACGCGTTGTATGGCTCCACCGAAGCTGGGTGCACGACTCACTCGAACAATCCCGAGCGCGAACCGTCCGATTGGGTATATGTCGAGTTCTCGGAGCAGTGTAATCCCCAGTTCATTCCTCAACATGATGAAGAAGGGTCATATGAACTCATTTTTGTGGTACGTATTCGATTATCCTGAGTTTTGATTACCGCCAACTTATGTGATGTAATGGGGTTGTAGAAGACTGCAGAGCATAAACCTTTTGTGTATAACTACGAGTGGCAAGGTCAAGCGGCTTACGAGACTAAGGACTTGTTGGTACCGCACCCGTCGAAACAGGGACTTTGGAAACTGTACGCACATTGCGTCTTTATCTTTTGCTCTCATCGAGACTAACAGGTCTGGATATCTAGTGTCGGACGCGTTGACGACCAAATCATCCTACTCAACGGAGAAAAGACAAATCCCGGCCCGATGGGTAAGTCTTCCCAATATGACTGGGCACTCAGTTTACTGACTACGTGACGCAGAGGCTGAGATTCGAAAGAGCCCCATCGTCGACTTTGCGGTCATGTTTGGTCGGGAGCGGAACCAAACTGGAGTTCTCATCGAGTTAAAGCCCGAGGTGCAAGACAGGATTTCGGATGTAGCGGGTCACACGAGTCTGATCGACGAGATTTGGTGAGTATGTTTTAGCGTTTGGAAGGATGAATGGAAGATACTGACGTGATTCGTCGAAAGGCCTTACATCGAGAAAGCCAATGCGACATCTCCCACCCATTCACGTCTTGCCAAGTCGACCGTTATCTTTGTTCACCCTGATCATCCTCTCCCTCGGACTCCCAAGGGCACGGTTCCGCGCTCTGCGGCTATCAAGGCATATAACGCGGATATTGAGGAGATGTATGCGTCGTTGGAGAAGGATGAGACGGAGGACGTTACCGGTCCGGCAAAGTGGAACGACGAAGAAGCGATTGTGGCGTGGTTGGGCGGCAAGGTGGAGAGTTTATTGGGGAGGAAGGTGGACTCAGAGGGGGATTTATTCCAGCAGGGGTTGGACAGGTTAGCGCTTGATTTTTTAGCAGCTCTTAGTCGCACGATACTGACATATCTCATATAGCTTGACCGCTACCCTGCTAACTCGGACCGTGAAGAGCGCACTCCACGCCTCCGCGGATCCCGACGTTCAGCGTGCGGCAGACCAAGTCACCCAACAAACGATATTCAGCAAGCCCTCGGTCCACCAGCTTGCCTCGTACATCCTCCAAATTACGACGAATTCCACTCTCAATTCACCTGCCGAGTTACACAAAGCCGGTCTTGCTCTCATCGAGAAGATGATCCATCAACATACCGTCCAACGATCCCGCACGGAGCCTACAGTCCAGAACCCCTCGAGCGAAAGGATTGTGTTGACTGGAACGACTGGTGCCTTGGGCTCGCACCTCCTCGCCCAGTTGCTTGCGAATGATAAAGTGTCGAGGGTATGGGCGTTGAACCGAATGTCGAGTGGTGGGATCGAGATGACGATGAAAAGGCAGCGGGCAGCGTTTGAAGATAAGCTGCTGGATTTGGAGTTATTGGAGAGTGAGAAGCTGGTGTTTGCTGAGAGTAATCTCTCAGTGAAGGGGCTGGGATTGGAGATCGAGGTGAACGACGAGGTCAGTGGTCTATCCGCATATATCAAAGGATACGTGCTAATTCGTGATGTGATTTACAGATTCGGAGCTCCGCCACTGCAATTATCCACGTATGTCGCTTTAGCTTCTTTTTTTCTTTCTTTTCCTAAACGTATTTCTTCAGAATGCGTGGCAGGTGAACTTCAACCTCAGCCTTCAGTCTTTCGAGCCAAGCATCCTCGGCGCGCAGAACCTCATCGACCTGGCTTTCAACTCTGTATGCCGGCCTCGTTTCCTCTTTACTTCGTCAATCTCCGCCGCTGGCATTGGAGCGCCGGGAACGGGATTGCCGGAGGAACACATCCGGCTGGAGGACGTTGCCACCGGATTTGGGTATGGCGAAAGCAAGTTTGTCACTGAAAGGGTGAGTCGTGGGTTCCACCTTTTCCATTTTGGGTATTGATTTACGTCCGGTTAGATGCTTGAATTTGCCCAGTCTTCAGGACTCGAGACTTGCGTAGTCCGGCTTGGACAGTTGACTGGTGACAAGCAGAGCGGCTCCTGGTCGCCTACCGATTGGGTTCCTTCGATCATCGCTTCGTCACTTTCTGCTGGATGCCTCCCAAATGCTCTAGGAGTAAGTTTATGACTTCGATACCCCATTAATTCGCTGCTGACGGTGCTCTCTAGGGAGTTTCTTGGATCCCGCTCAACGTCGCTGCCACCACAGTTATCGACGCATGCCTTCGCCGTGACACGCTCCTCCCACCAGTCATTCACTGCGCCCATCCTAATCCCATTCCTTGGGCCAAGGTGGTTTCCATATTCGCCAAAGTCTTGACATCTCGCACTGGCGGAAAGGTACTCCCGCTCGTGCCTTTCAGCGAGTGGAACGCCAAAGTTGCCGCGGCCGCAGCGTCAGCATCTTCAGCTGACGAGACGTTCAAGCGATTCCCAAGCACGAAGATTCAGGGTACGATAGATGGGATGAATCACGCCGACGAGGAAGTACGAAAGCAGGAGAACGAGGTTGGAGTTGAAGTCGAAGCGGGAGGAATGGCGCGGATGAGTACTACAAAGAGCGAGGAACTGAGTGAAAAGTTTAAGACTGCTGAGGCTCTGGGAGAGGTGCATATAGGAAAGTGGGTAGCGTACTGGGAGAGCCGCGGCCTTTTTGTTTGAATGCGACTATTGTATCGTTTGATTTGTAGAATAATCCACTAGAGTATATCAGTTTCTCAATAATATGGAATAATTTTCACGCATTTAGCTGTGCTCGGTTGTGGGGTTTGCAAAACCACTCCGCTAGGGACCTACATCCTAGTTTCCGGGTAAAAAAAAAAGCATAAACGGCGGGAAACCCCATTAGTTCTTCCACAATCTTTCCTGTAACTCCCACGGCCTTTACCAATACCTGTCTACATCTCGGCCGGTTAGCGAGCTCCCCATGTTCAGCGCCCTATTCTCAAATCTCAGCCTCTGCCGATCACCAGCACTACCTGATTTGGACAAATCACGCAGATCATCACGTGGGGCCTTAGTCCGATCAAACTGATTTGATGAGTGTCATCGCCCAACGAGAAAACGGACGTTCCTCTGAGCCCGGGAAAATATCAACACGGGAACCGCGCAGAAAGCCACACGAAAACCAATCCGGGCTGATTCCTGGCATTTTCCCCACAAACAACCTAGACTATCTCGAATGCAGCCTCGACAAATATTAGTTATTCCCGCGCCACACTCAGAACCAGATCGGGACGAGGTCGCGACCATCCCCATCGGGTGTACCTTAATCTTAATCTTGAGACGTTTGACAGCCCGATCAAATCTTTCCGCCCGATCATTTTACAGGTAAATGTCTCATGGTTATTTTGGAAGGCGTGGGATGCGACTCAAATGGCGGATCAGGAGAAGTATAACTCGCAGAGCTCTCACTTCTTCTGGATAGGTTACGGCCCGCGGCTATAAAAGGCCGTTAATGTCGAGAATATAGCTCATTTGACGGATCAAGCTAGCCATTCGCTTGACAGCGTCTTGGCGATTGGATGGCACCTCAGGCACCGCAATTAGTCCCGATCCGCAAAGGCAGTCAATTCCGTGGTACACAACGTCATTGCAATCAAGCCCAATAAATATCATACAACTTGAAATGGAAGTGGGTATAGTGGGTAATCATATAGTAGCAAACTCGCGAAACAATAATCCTTCATTAGTAGAGCGTGGCTCTGGATGCGTCGGCTCTGCCAAAAACATCATTGACCGGTCGAGCTAATCACGATTGGGCCCTGGCAATCGGGGACATGGGAAAACAAAATAGCAGAAGTTAATTAAAGTTGTAAAATACGGCGTTACATTGGTGACGAAGTAGCGCTCGTCGGCGCAGGTCCGGAGGTCGGGCCGGGATTTGGCATAGTTTGTCCGGTCAACCCAGGCTTAGCTTTACGTTATCTGACTGGAATTGTGGGCTGTGAGAACGACCCGTTATTGATCGTGCTGTAGACATACGTGAGCCGGCGACTTCCTAGCTACTTGATATGCTTAAATAAGTCATCTTCATATTGAGAGGCTTGGTCGCTCGTGAACACATACATAAACATGGGCAAATCCTGGCCGATAAATGCGCTTCTGGCCGCTCAGCTCACCAGCGGCGGTGTCTCTCGGCCCCGTACCTCGCTCGGCATTCGAATTTCCGTCCCGATTTGTACATACCAACTAGTACAACGAAAGAAAGTGTTCGCACGTCGGTTGTGGGAAGCGCGATGAGCGCCAATGTCGGCCGGCGGGGGTGCACATGGATTTTACAACTTAGACACAGAGGCTTTAGATAAAATCGGCCTATATAAGGAGCCTAAGACGAGAGCAGTCTCAGCATTCAGCAACTACTACTCACGCAGCAGTTGAACTCGTTCTCTCAGATCCTATCATGCAATTCACCATCCTCTCCACCTCTATCGCTCTCCTTTTCGCCGCGACGGCATCGCTCGCTGTCCCGACTGAGGGCTACCACGGCTACACAGTCGGCGTGCCTCTCCCTCCCAAGATGCCGGTCCAGGTGTTTAACGCCACCGCTGGCTACAACGCTACGCACGCTCTGACCAAACGCAGCGACCTCGCTGCTCGTCAGTCGTACAGCGGACAGGCTACTTGGTTCTACCCAGGACTTGGAGCGTAGGTCTGACTCTGTAACGCCGGAAGCAATGAGCTGATGCATATTCTGATCAATGCAGCTGCGGCGGCACCAACACTCAATATGAATACGTTGTTGCCCTCGACCAGTCGGTTAGTCCAAATCCTAAGCTGGTTCTTAATGTGCGATTGCTCACCTTCTGTTTAGCTGTGGGCCAGTGGGGCCGAATGCTGGCGTGGAATCACCATCGAAGCCTATGGAAAACAGGTCGATGCCGCTATCGTCGACCTAGTAAGCTCTAGCTGCTGGTGCTATCTCATACTCCCAGCTAACGGATCGTACAGTGCCCTGGTTGCGGCTACGGCTCCCTCGACTTGGCTCCCGCTTTGTTCGAGCAGTTCACGGACCTCGACACTGGGGTTTTTGATATCACTTGGTGTACGTGCTTTGTATTTCTCGTCCAAGCAGATGTCTGACATACCGCGATTGATCAGGGTACCGGTAAACGGGACTGAGGGAGGCAGAACGAACGTGCTGAAATCGATAACGGGTTCTGCGTTCACTAAATACAAGTGCATTTGTGCTATCGGTTGTTGTAAATTTGGAGTTAGATATTTTGAATGAATTTCTCTTAATCTGGCTTGTACTAGGCAACTTCGACGTTGCATGTGTGATGAGCTAGTCTTAAGAGTCTTCAGCTACTGACTGAGAAAACTAATTGTTTAATAGCGCCAAATTCTACTTTCAAGTTGTACACACACGCTTCCCCGCCAAAGAGTCAATTCCATCCTATCGCGTTGGGGCTATATATTCGGGGTATGATAGGTATAAGCTGACATGCCTGATTTTCCTGGCAGTGGGCAAACCGCGAAACATAGGTTCTTAATTAAGAGAATAAACTTACCATAAGGCTGCAGGGTTTGCTGAAATTATCTGAATTAAAATTCAGGTCCTACTAAGAGTCTCTAGGGGCCTCACGGTCGAAGATGGACATGCGTCGGTGTTGTCGAAACATGGCGGGAGCGAGTTGACTTGCAAACTGATTCGCACGTAAGAGAAACAGTGATTATATGCAGGAATAAGCGGAATTTCAACGAGTAAGATCAGGCGAGGAAGTGCTTATGTGAGAGAGCAGGGACAAACGACAGGAGCCTGTAAGATACAGTAAGAGGAGCACAACAATCAGGGCGTCTCAGCTGGACGTGATTGTGTGGGCGCTTCGCGCTTACATAAGCATCGTCGGGCAAATCCAAACAAATTTCCATCAAAATGTCCGCCATCACAGTCCGACCCAGTCGTCGAGTTTTTGAGACGGCCGAGCTCTTACAAATTATCTGCCAGTACACTCCGCTTTCTGATTGCGTCAATGTCTTGCTCACAAGCAAGCTAGGCTTCAATGTTGCAGTTTCGCTTGTTTGGGATCACGTTGATGGTGCGGTCAACCTGTTGAGACTTTTGCCTAACACGTCCGTTCTCATGGATTCGGACGGGGAGGTCGCAAAAATCGTAAGTATTCATGTACATAACTGCTATTTATTTACTAAAAATCACCATGAGTGAAGGCTTTTCGCGCTCCCTCTAACATCAGTTCATCACGTTTCGTCCTATACGCACCCTTCGTCAAATCTCTCAGAATCAACAAAGCCTACGAAGAGTTATGCGATGTTTCGGGTTGGGATTTCTTGTATTCGTGGATTCATAACCAGCCGTTGTTGCCTAACCTTAAGACGGTCGTCGTTGATCGATGCGCAGTTGCTCCGCCTGTTACATATTGTGCTCTGACAGTTATGTGGCTCACGGCGTTCTTATCCCCCTCTTTGGAGACTGTAGATCTAATATGTGAAACTTTGGAGAGCCCTGTGCCTTTTATCCCTGTGCCAGCATCTGCTATTATGCACGCCATTCTGGAGATCTGCCCAAACCTTCGAAAACTATCCATATTTCCCACTTATGATATCGACCACGAGACCGACGAACATTTCTACCTCTTGAATCTCTTACGCGCGAAACCCCTGCTTTCTTACTTATCCAACCTTCGGAATCTCACTGAACTAGTCACTAGCACCTACATGCTTAAATCCGACGCGCTCCAAGTACTCGGCGACCTACCTCAGTTGAAACGCCTAACATTCCTGATGGATTTCATGGAAAGAATGGACTTCCCGGATGACTTGCCTGATAACTCGTTTCCTGTTCTCGAGTATCTTGCCGTGAAAAAGCTCGAACCCGAGGAAACTGAACAGGTGCTTAGTTTTCTGCCATTAGTGCGGAAAATATCTTCGCTTGATATTACGGTAGATGTCGGTGAATACAGCGATGCCGATTCCGACAGCGAGGATACAATGGTGGATAGGCTATTCAATTGCTTACAAGATATGCCCCACCTCACCGAGCTCCATATGGACCTAGGAGATACTGAATACGTACCTCTTGGCCTACGAGATATTAGTGTCCCTTCGATATGCGATCTCCTATCCCAGCTACCCCTTTGTGTGGTAAACCTCCGAGGTGTAATATTCGCAGACACGAAAGTATTGGGGACCACGTTTCCGGTTTTAAAGAAGCTTGTACTTCACAGTCAGCCCGGAGCGTTTTCCCTGTTATCCGAGTATGCGGCAATACCTACCCTCGAGCATCTCGTCCTCCTTGTGACCCCCGACCACAGGTTACCTATTGGGGATCATTCTTCGACTTTCCAGTCTCTTCACACACTTGAATTTGTTCCTATGGTTCCGATGCCATACGATGCAAAGGATAAATTTTCAATTGCTGAGTACGGTTTTTGACCTGTGGTTACTCGCTCGTTGGGCTGAAACGATATTTTCTATTCGCAGAAGTTTGCAAGGGATATTCCCAAGCTTGCGCCGTGTTGCTTTTCTAGACCCACCTGCAAACGTCCCCATGCTCTCGGAGGGCTCTGAGAGTGATCAGAGTGATCAGAGCGATCAGAGCGATCAGAGCGACCAGAGCGACCAGAACGACCAGAGCGACCAGAGCGGCTAGAATGTGTGACCCTATGGGAAAAGCGCTCTGTTAGGCTAACAGCTTGAGTCAGCTTGAGAGATTTGAACCTCTTATGTATCATCTTCATTGTGGCTTCGCCCCTCAACTCGTTGTGTTTCAGTTCGTAGAAATACATATCTCTATCTGATTTCTCGGGCTAAATTTCCTGCGTTGAGAATACAAACACGATATTCTGGTTCACGGGCTCACCTAGGTGGCTGAGCTCAATCTTTACAATAAAGAATGATACGCGGATTGAAGGAGGATGGTACTCTATGCTATTTTGTCGAAAGCTAGATTGCCAGATTTTTCAACAAACCGAAATGAAGGGGGTTAAAGTTCGGGATTACTTTATTCTTAATTGCCAGCTAGGCATCGCACCTCCGACTCGATTGGAACAAGTCGAGACTCAACCCGCAGCGTAAAGCGACGAACTCGAAGTTAGATTCAAAGCGAGCGGGGGTTGCAAATACGACCTAATATTTACTTATCATTCTCTTATAATAGCACCCGATTCAAGACGTAATCGCGAGATTGTGCTTATAATGTAGATCAGAACATGACCCTCAGCTACCTGACAATAAAACGTATAGTTTGCAAACTGTTATCCACTCCCATCTAACCAATGTATGGACCCCCTTTCGGTCTAAGACACCAGGTTGCTTAAAAGCTACGATCACACACTTCAATATACATTATCTACCAAAATATACTACCGGAGGTTCATAAATATCTTCACGTTTAGGAGAGGTTTGTGGCGACTCCAGGCAGGAATCAGCAAAGAAAATCTATTGAGGCTGACTTTCCGGTATTTTCCCTTGAGACGGTCTTGGATTTTTGTATCTCGAATGCAGCCGAAGCAGTCGACAGTTATTCCCTCGCCATCGTTCTAAATTGAATCCAGATGTATTCATACCCGTCTTCACGGGGTATATGAACCTTAATTAAGCTCGACTCGCTCATTAGTCCGATCAAATTTTCCCGCCCGATCATTTCATCGGGATTTGTGTCACAGTGGTTCTGGAAGGCGTGGGATGCGTTATTTAGTGGTGAATCTAAGAAAGGATAACATGCAGAGCTCAGTTGCTACAGGATATGTCGCGGCCCATGGTCATGGTAGGCCATCAATGTCGAGAGTGTAGCTCACATGACGGCGTCGGTGAGTCAATTGCCCGCAGCGCTCTCGGCAGGTAGGAGGCATCTCAGACATCGCAATTAGCCCCGGTACGCAAAGCCAGTCAATTAAATATGCAAACCGTGATTGAAGCTAAATCAAGGTTTATCATAAAGCAGATATGAAATAGACATTGGGTAACTCCATAGCAGCGAACTCACGAGATGGTAAGCTAGAGCAAGGCTCTGGACGCGTCAAATCTACTGAAATGATCGTTGAGCGACCACGCGAACCATTTCGATCCCTGATCATCGGGCACGTGGGAAAACAAATAACCAAGTCGTATGCCGCATAGTTACGTCGGTGACGAAGTAGCGCTCGTCGGCGCACCAGGCAAATGTCCGGAGGTCGGCCCGACGTGTATCTCTGTCAACCTGGTCTTAAATTTGTGCTGTCCGGCCGGAATGGTAGATCCTAAAAACAACTCATTATTGGTCAACCCTGACCACTTGAAGCACCCCAATAAGTTACCTAGGATCGGGAAAACCTGACATTCGTGAACGCATGTGCTTGATGCAAAACCATTGGCTGAAAAATCGTTCGCTCTGTTGCTTTGGGATTGCCGGACCAAGGCGCCTTGGCTGCTAACACGTAGAGTGTAAAATAAACTCCAACCTAACGACTTTCAACAACCATTAGTCCCGAAGCTACATTCCGACTAAACCTGTCGTTTCCTGCCATGTATCAACGTCCTGCTCTCGAAGTACGCGCTTGCGTACTCACCAGTGACCCTGGCCGAGAACTACACTTCTGGCCGCCGAACGGCGGTGTCGCTCGGTCCCGTACCTTGCTCGGCGTATGGCTTCCGTCTCAATTTGTATATGTCAAGTAGTACAACGAATGAAAATGTTCGCACGACGGTTGTGGGAAGACTATCGCAGACGTTCAGCGCCAATGTCAGAGAGCGGGTGTATGCACATGAGACTTTACGACTTAAGCGCAGAGGCTTAAGGCAAAGGTGGCAAATATAAGGAGCCTAGTATTGATGCCGTCTCAGTATCCAGCGACTAGTACTCACTCAGCAGCTGAGCACATCTTCTCATAGCCCTATCATGCAGTTCACAATCCTCTCCACTTCTATTGCTCTCCTCTTCGCTGCGACGGCTTCGCTCGCTGTTCCGACTGAGGGCTACCACGGTTACACTGTCGGAGTCCCCCTTCCTCCCTCAATGCCGGTGCAGGTGTTCAACGCCACCGCTGGCTACAACGCTACGCACGCTCTGACCAAACGCAGCGACCTCGCTGCTCGTCAGTCGTACAGCGGACAAGCTACTTGGTTCTATCCTGGGCTCGGAGCGTAGGTCTGAATCTGCGACGCCGGGAATAATGTACTGATGCGTGCTCTGGACTACGTAGCTGCGGCGGCACCAACACCCAATACGAATACGTTGTCGCCCTCGACCAGTCGGTTAGTCCGAACCATTTCTCAATTGTTAGCGTGCGACCCCTCACCTCCTGTTTAGCTCTGGGCTGACGGGGCCGAATGCTGGCGCGGAATCACCATCGAAGCCTATGGCAAACAGGTCGATGCCGCCATCGTCGACCTAGTAGGCGCTAGCCGTTGATATTATCCTGTGCTGCAGGCTGACAGATCGCATAGTGTCCCGGTTGCAGTTACGGATCCCTCGACCTGGCTCCCGCTTTGTTCGAACAGTTCACCAGTCTCGACACTGGGGTTTTCACGATGACCTGGTGTATGTGCTTCCTTTTTCCCGCCCAAACAGATGTCTGACACGCCACAATCAATTAGGGTACCGGTAAATGGGACCGACGGAAACAGAGGGAACATACTGATATCGATAACACGTTCTGTATTCTATCAGTACAAGTGCTCATGGGCTATCTGTTGTTTTAAACTCGGAATTAGATGATCTAAATGAATGAATGCGGGTCTGACTTATTCTATCAAATCTCGGCAATACAGCTGCGTCGAACTCCTAGCCCTGCGAGTGTTCAGCTATTGAACCGGGGAACTATGAGGTCTATTGGTACTGGGTTACTCTTTTAAATCGTACTTGCTTTTCTTTGGACTTGAGGTATTCCTATCACGATGAGGACGAATCCTAAGCTTCTGTGTACACTTCGGTTGCCATCCTTATAACCCTGAGTATCTCTGGAGGTAAGCGGATTGGGAAGAATAAGTTGTTCCGTTATTAATTAGAAGAAGAACTCTATTATCCGGGCTTGCCGAAAGCATCTGAATGCTACTATGAATCCAGGGCCCTCATAGATGCCTCAGCGAAGTCGAAGATTAGCGGGAGTGGGTTATTAACGGGTTAGGATTCAAGAGGGGGGAGAGCTAGATTGAGGAAAGAGATAGGCTTTCTGCGAGAAGGAATAAATGCAACCAGACAACATACGATTATCCCCTGCCCGACGGATCTGTCGGGCCGGCAGCAGCCCTCAGCCCTTTAGCTTAGGGGTGTTAGCTTAGCTTTAGCTTGAAGCTTATGAGAAGTCATCCAGTGTTTGTGTGAGAGTACAGTAATAGGCCGAAAAGAGGGTTCGAGGAGAGGAAGGATGACAGTAGCACAGCAACCAGGGCACTTCGGCCGTGCTCAATCGTCTGGGCGGGTCATGCTTAGATCAGCAACCGCAGGCAAATCCAGATGGGCTACTACGACGATGTCCACTGCCACCGCATTACCAAGTCTTCGAGTTTTTGAGACGGTTGAGCTTTTACAAATTATCTGCCAGTATGCTCTACCTTCAGTTTGCGTCAAAATCTTATCGACAAGCAAGCTGGGCTTCGGAGTTGCAGCTCCATTTATTTGGAGCCACGTTGATGGTGCGGTTACCCTGCTGAGGCTTTTGCCTGATACATCAGTCGTTACGAATTCGACAGGGGGAATCGGAGAGATCGTGAGCGCTTTTGGATATCTCCGTGATTTGTTTACTACAACTCGCCCCCGGTTGAAGATCTTTCACACTCCTTCCAATGGCGTTGCATCACGATTCGCACTATACGCACCTTTCGTCAAATATCTCAGAATTAACAAACGATACGAAGAACTATGTGATGTTACTGGCTGGCGATCGTTATATCAGCAAATTCAAAACCAGCCGCTGCTTCCAAACCTAAAAACGCTCGTCATTGATCGGTATGCAGTTGCTCCCCCTTTCACCCATTGCGCACCAGCGGTTCTTTGGCTCATAGCGCTCTTATCCCCCTCCTTGGAGACTCTGAATCTGATATGTGAAGCTGAGTCCGATCCCGTGCCTGTTACCAACCTGCCAGCATCTGCTATCATGAATGCCATTCTAGAGGTCTGTCCAAACCTGCAAAAGCTATCGCTCTTTCCCGCTCATGATATCGAGTACGAGAGTGACTTACAGTTCCAGCTCCTAAATCTCTTGCACTCAAAACCCCTACTTTCGCAGTTCTCCGACCTTCGAAACCTCAGTGAGCTAGTAACTAGTACCTACATGCTTAGACCCGAGGCGCTCCGAATGCTTGGCAGTTTACCTCGATTGAAGCGCTTGACATTTCAGCTAGACTTCAATGAACACATAGGCTTTCCGGATGATTTAACCGATGACGCCTTTCCTGTACTTGAACATCTTGCCGTTAGAGATCTGGAACCCGAGGAAACTGAAGACGTACTTGGTTTCCTGCCGTTGGTACGAAAGATAGCATCACTCGAGATTGTGACATACGTCGATGACAGTGATGCTGACGTTGATAACGAAAGTACCATGACGTTCCGACTATTCAATTGCTTAGCAAACATGCCCCGTCTCGCCGACCTCCATCTGGACCTGGGAGACGTTGTGTACATGCCTCCTGGCCTGCAAGATATTGGTGTCCCCTCGATATGTAATCTCCTATCTCGACTACCCCTTCGCACGGTCACCTTGAAGGGTGCAATATTCGAAGACATTGGAGTATTGGGGACTACTTTTCCAATCTTGAACAAACTCGTACTTTATAACCAGCCAAGCTCACTCTCCCAGATACCCGAGTACGCGACAATACCTGCCCTCGAGCATCTTGCACTTCTCATGACAACAGACGACGAATTACCTGCAGGGGATTATACCTCAGTTTTCCGGTCGCTTCACACACTCGAATTCTTCCCAGTAGATCCCATGCCATATGATGCGGAGCGGAGACGCTCTCTTGCTAAGTACGATTTCAACGGGTTAATATTGACTTATTGGGCTGAAACAACCTTTCATGTTCATAGGTGCTTGCGAAAGACCTTTCCAAGCTTGGGGCGGGTGGAATTTCTAGGGCAGCAAAGTTGAGAAGCATGAACAAAGGATATACTCACTGCGCCCTGTATAACTGCGGAAAGGACCCAAAACTCGCGTATACATGCTTATATGTTTTCTTTGTTCTAAGATCACTTCTTCGATTAATGTGTCTTAGCCTTCTGAAAATGACTCCGTCTAATCTTGGAGCCAGGTCTTTCGATCAGGGAATACGAAGAAAAGAGTCTAATAGCATTCGACAACTCGCCTCTCCTTGACTCCCGAACGTATAACCGAATAATCAACTTTGCGAAATCAGGTGGTGGGAAAGATGTCGCTAAGAGAGTTGCATATATAGGAGTACACGATGCGGGCATATGGCGCCGCGCGGATAGCCACATGCAGGGCTGGATATGTTTAATTAGATTAGGATTTGGGTTCTTTTCGGTGCTGGGGCACGGTGTGATGGTTTTTCATAAAGCGAGTTGATAATCGATCGCTCTCAGACGATTGAGAAGATACACATATGATTGACAAATTCCAGTAACTTAAAATAGTGTATACACTATGCTGTGTGATTTATTTTCCCCAAGTCAAACTGAAACAGGTTTCTCAAATGGATTTCAAAATTCTAGAGAAGCACAATGCTACTAGTTACACTTCTTCTACGATCTTCACACAACGCAAGCACGGCCACCACCGCACGTACTTGAAATCCATAGGAGAATTGAGGTCAATCCTTTATAAATTTACACGACTTATGAGTCTGTCGAACTCGCCAAAGTTGTGTGTTAGTTAGGCGCCGGTGCCCATACATGTACCCACAAACAGATCCAAACAAATCTCAACCAAAATGTCCATCACCAACATCGCCTTACCGAGCCTCAGAGTTTTTGAGACAGTGGAACTATTGCAAATTATCTGCCAGTATGCTCCTGCTTCAGACTGCGTCAAGATCCTGTTGGCGAACAAGTTGGGCTTTGATGTCGCCGTTCCATTCGTCTGGTATCACGTCGATGGCGCGGTTAATGTGCTGAATCTCTTGCCTAATACCTCATTTAATATAAATGAGATGGGGAAGATTTCAAAAATCGTGAGTTAACTCATATAAATTTACGCAAGTTGCTTAGCGAAGCTCATCCTAGTATGAAGTTCCTTAGCCCTAACTCAAATGCAAGTTTTACACGATTCGCGCTATACGCGCCCCTGGTCAAATCTCTCAGAATCAATAAACCTAACGAGCATGTGTGCGAAGTTGCGGGCTGGCGCTTGTTATATCCGCGGATTCGAAGGCAGCCGCTTTTACCAAACTTGAAAACTCTCGCCTTCGACCGAAGTGGATTTCCCGGTCCCTTTGCCGGATCTTCTGCGCCAATTATGTGGGTCACGGCATTCCTATCTCCCTCTTTGGAGACTATCGATCCAATAGCTGAAGACTGTTCCGACCCTATACCCGCAACGTATCTGGCGGCGTCTGTTATCAAGAATGGCATTCTCGAGGTCTGTCCGACGATTCAAAAATTATCGTTTTTTCCTATCGACGATGTCGAGGACGAAACCAACGAGCAGTTTCATCTGTTGAATCTCTTGCACACTGAGCCTCTACTTTTTTACTTCTCTGATCTTCAGAATCTCAGCGAACTAGTAACTAGCATGTACATGCTCAGACCTGCGGCGTTCCGAGCACTTGGCAATCTCCCTCAGCTAAAGCGCCTGACGTTTCAGATGGATTTCTACAAAATGTTGGACCTTCCGCACGACTTGCCTGATAACGCGTTCCCTGTGCTTGAACATCTCGCTCTATGGGGCTCCGGATTGGACGAATCCGAAGAGCTACTTCGTGTTCCAGCGTTGGTTCGGAGGCTCACTTCTCTCGAGGTCGCGACGCGCGCTGATGAAGCTACCGCGGTGGAGGGGATCTTTAGTTGTATCAGAAACATACATTACCTCTCCGAGCTCCAGATAGACCTTGGAGACACCGAATGCTCTCCGTATAGCCAGCGAGATATCAGTGTCCTATGCGATCTGCTATCTCAATTACCGCTCCGTGTCGTAAACTTGCGCGGCTTGATATTCGGGAACACTGCAGTGTTGAAGACCGCCTTCCCAGTTTTGAAGACGCTTATACTCTCGAATCAGCCTGGGCTACGAAGCCAAATATCCGATTATGCGGCCATTCCTTCCCTCGAGCAGCTATGCCTCCTCATCAAAATCAATGACCAGGTCTTCGCACCGGACAATCCTCTCATTTTCGGATCGCTTCACACGCTTGAATTCAGTACTATGGATCGCGATCCGTGTTCTCCAGAGTTGAAGCGTTTAATTGCTGAGTACGATTTTACCGTATCCCCTCATCATAAATTCTCTCAACTGGCTTGAATTCTGTACAGGGGATGACGCTCAGCAATTCCGAGCTTACGAAGTGTGACTTTCTTAGAGCAGGTGGTAGACTCGTCGGGCTTCATGTAAGATATAAAAGTATCTATATATTCTCGCGCATGTATACCTGTATGACACCCCCGTTTTGACATGATTTCGTTGAATATTATCTCTGCACTTCCAGGCGTCCGGTGGTCTGTTCCTTCATCAAGCTGCGCCTTTTCATGCGGTTTCTGGATGGCACGTGACCACCAGGGCCGCCCTCGCGACGACTTCCGAGAACCCCGTTCGGCAGGCTTATCCATATGGTCCACCACTGCGCAAAGTCATGCTGCATCTAGAATCTTGGGAGATCCTTTGATCCGCTCGGACTACTATTATTTATAGGAAGTTTCTGTCTTCTCCCTTGTCCCGCATCTCCACTTCCACTATGAAACTCGGATCTGGGTGTCTGTGGTTGACTCTGGCGGCAAAAACTTTTGCGTCGAAAGCACCTGCATTGTCGTTTGAACAGGATACGACTACCGGCGATCTTCAAGGGACATTCAGTCTGGAAACGAGCGATAACGAGTGTGAGAAAACTTACTACTGTGCCCAAATGGCTGTTTTTTGACGTAGAGTGCCTAGACGAGTACTTCTCCCATACTTCCTTTCCGAGTTACCAACTGCGCACTAAGTCGCCTAAGCTGTGCGATCCGACCGTGAAGCAACACAGTGGTTACCTTGATGTGTCCGAAGACAAGCATATCTTTTTCTGGTAAATCCCGCATAACTAGAATCACGGCTGTCTGGTGTACTGAACTATCCTAGGTTCTTCGAGGCTCGAAACAAACCTGAGAAAGCGCCAGTAGTCATCTGGCTTAATGGCGGACCGGGTTGTTCCAGCTCCACGGGGTTGTTCTTCGCGCTCGGGCCGTGCAGCATCGGGGAGGAAGGAAGAAATACAACTTGGAACAAGTACTCGTGGAACACGAATGCTAACATGTTGTTTATCGATCGTAAGTATTCTAATTTTATCCCGTAGAATTCGGCCAAACTGAGACAAATCATCTATAGAGCCCGCTGGTGTCGGTTATTCCTACAACGATGGGCCTATGGTTGATAACTCGTTCATTGCTGGTGACGATATGTGGGCATTCCTGCAGTTATTCTATAAGAAATTCGACCAGTATTCCGGTGAATTACACGTGGCTGGAGAATCGTATGGAGGCACCTATGTGCCTCATATTGCCAGCGCGATCTACAAACACAACAAGGCGCTCCAGGACGAAAGTCATATCGAGAATCAATCGCGGCATATCAACATCACGAGCATCCTATTGGGCAATGGTGCGTTCTATTTCCCTTGGTTGCCCGCAAATTTACATATTTCTTCGTTTTAGGTCTGACGGATCCTTACTACCAGTTCGGGGCAATGTACGAATGGCTATGCGACGGAAAATGGAAGGTGCTGGACAAGAATGGGCCGGAATGCGCACAGCTGGAGAGGGCAGTTGGTGTTTGTCAGCGTTTGGTGAAGGTGAGTGCAAATGCAAGTGTTGATGAATTGGGACTGATTGATCCTGGGCGCTATCAGACATGTGATGACTTCGATACGAACCTCACTTGTGGACCTGCAAGCGTATTTTGTTTCGCCAATGTGTTGGGCGCTATTCAAGTGAGTCGTGCTCCAGTTTCGTTCATGGTGATATTAAGTGAGATTGAATATTAGCCCAGCGGGCTAAACCCGTATGACGCCCGGCTCAAGTGCAACGCTACGGAGGAAAGCACTTCCTGTTATCCGTCCGAAGAATGGATCGCAACCTATCTCAACAAACCTTTTGTCAAAAACGAGCTCGGTGTTCCACGCGACCTTAAGTTCGAATGTGAGTGGGTTCTCTCATCCGGGAAGAACGAGAACTCATCCAGTGTATATAGCGTGTAATTTTGAACTACACGGTAGGTTCTTGAAGAGCGGAGATGCTGCGCGTAGTTCTTCTGTCTTGTTGCCCGAGCTTATCGAGGACGGACTTCGCGTTCTTATCTATGTTGGGGATGCAGGCAAGTGACTATACCTCGTCTGCTCCGGATTTAGTCTAATGTAACCACTCTCGCTAGATCTCTTGTGCCCTGGTATTGTAAGTAACGATATCCGGGGTCGGTTTCTGTTGGTACTAACATAATAACATAGGGTCAAATCCCGTGGCTCGAGAATCTGAACACTACCTTCCAACAAGCATTTATCGACTCGCCTCGGCTCGACTTCCGCACGCACAATCGTACCGCAGGCTTCGTAAAATCGAGCGGGAAGAAACATGAGTCGGGGAGGATCACATATGTCGAGATCTTTGAGGCGGGGCATATGGCACCGCACGACCAGCCCGATGCTGCGTTGGACATGTTTAACCGGTATGCTTTATTACGATCGATTTTGTGTTTGAGATAGCTAATCAATGTTCGTATAATAGATGGCTCGATGAGAAGCCTATGGCTGACGGAAAGTAGGTATTTACATAGCGTTGAAAGAAGACAGGGTCGAACCTCGTCGAAGTATGCAGTCGGCCAACGCCAAAGCGCTACAAAGTGTATATTAGTCAAGTATTATGTATTCGTTTTTGCAGTTAACCTATTCCTCAAGGCTGAGGCGATTGATTGTTGAGTGCGGTTTCATCATATCATCTCAGTAAGCATCCCGATCAACTTTAATTCTGTGCAGGGTTGGCGCTCAGTAAGTCCCAGCTTGCGGAATGTGACCTCCCAAGAGCAAGTGGTAGACTGGTCGGGTTTCATGTAGGATGCGAAAACATCTGTATGTCTCCTCGTGCGTGTCCTTGAATGCCATCTCGTGGTGACATTGGTTTGTTGAATATTGTTTCTTTATTTCCAGGCACCCTGTGTCTCCTGTTTTGCCTTTGCATATTTCGGGGTGGCACGTGACCATCGGGGTCATCCCCGCGACGACTTCTAAGAACCCCGTTCGGCAGACGTATCCATATGGTCTCTCATTGCGTAAACTCATGCTGCAGCATTATGGGCGTCTAATAATTATTAGAGCTTGTCCAGTCCGCTTTGGTTGCTGACTATTTATACCAAGTTGAAGGCTCCTCCCTCGCCCACGCTTCTGCTCGTACCATGAAACTCGTATCTGGGTGTCTCTGGTTAGCTTTGGCCACACAAACTTTCGCGTCGAAAACACCTACGTCAGCTGTTGGGCAAGGCGCCACTACTGTCGACTTTCAAAGGAAATTTAGTCTGGGAGTGAACACTGACGAATGTAAGAAAATTACTATCGTATCCCAGCAGTTTTTATTGACGCGCAGTGCCTAGACGAGCGCTTCTCTCACGCTTCGTTTCCGAATTACCGGTTACGTATCAAGTCGCCTAGGCTATGCGACCCGACCGTGAAGCAGCATAGTGGTTACCTCGATGTGTCTCAGGACAAGCATATCTTCTTCTGGTGAGCTCAACCCCATTACAATCGCGATTGCCTGGCGTACTGAGCCATCCTAGGTTCTTCGAGGCTCGGAATAAACCTGAGACAGCGCCGGTAGTTATCTGGCTCAACGGCGGGCCGGGTTGTTCCAGCTCCACGGGCTTGTTCTTCGCGCTCGGGCCATGTAGTATCGGAGAGGGGGGAAAGAATACAACTTGGAATAAGTATTCATGGAATACGAATGCTAATATGTTGTTCATCGATCGTAAGTACTTTGTTTTTCAACTGGATCAAACTCAGACAAATTGTTCATAGAACCCGCTGGTGTCGGTTATTCCTATAACAATGGTCCAATAGTCGATAGCTCATTCATTGCCGGTGAAGACATGTGGGCGTTCCTCCAACTATTCTATACGAGGTTCAACCAGTATTCAGGCGAGCTGCACGTCGCTGGAGAGGCGTATGCGGGTACCTATGTGCCTCACATTGCTAGCGCAATCTACAAACACAACAAAGCGCTCGAACACAAGGGTTATATCGAGGATCAATCACAGCGTATCAATCTTACGAGCATCCTGATAGGCAACGGTACCACATATTTTACTCAGTCGTTGGCAAGCTTACATGTCCCTTCGCTTTAGGTCTGACGGATCCATACTACCAGTTCGGCGCGATGTACGAGTGGTTGTGCGATGGAAAATGGAAGGTGTTAGACAAGAACGGACCAGAATGCGCACGGTTAGAAAGGGCGGTTGATACCTGCCAACGCTTGGTGAAAGTGAGTATGGGTGCCAACGTTGGTCAGACCAAGACTGACTAATCTCGGGCTCCATGAGACATGCGACGACA
This sequence comes from Ceratobasidium sp. C01, assembly GCA_025200755.1. NCBI lineage: Eukaryota > Fungi > Basidiomycota > Agaricomycetes > Cantharellales > Ceratobasidiaceae > Ceratobasidium > Ceratobasidium sp. C01. Next base: position 53,637 of record JANWGL010000408.1, read on the forward strand.
TCAGTACCGACTTTGCTTGCGGATCTGCGAGCATATTCTGTTTCACAAATGTGTTCGGTGCTCTTCAAGTGGGTCATGCTCTACTCTTATTTATGTTGTCATTAAATCTGATTGTATTTTAGCACAGCGGACTAAACCCGTACGACGCCCGGCTCAAGTGTGATGACCCGCAGAATACCTCATCGTGTTATCCGTCTGACGGCTGGATTACTACGTATCTCAACAACCCACTCGTCAAAAACGAGCTCGGTGTTCCGGCTAGTCTTAATTTCGCATGTGAGTGAATAACTAGTGCGGAAAGTCGAAGGGGGGTTCATCTGGTTTGTAGCGTGCAATATGGAACTGCAGGATAAATTTATGGAGAGTGGAGATCCGGCCCGTAGTTCTTCAGTCTTGTTGCCTGAGCTCATCGAGGATGGACTTCGCGTTCTTATCTATGCTGGGGACGCAGGCATGTAACTCCAGCTAGTTGATAGACACTAGCTAACGCGATTCCCCACGCCAGATCTCTTATGTCCTGGAGTTGTAAGTAAAGATATATTGGGTTCTTAGATCTCCGTTGACACTTATATGATAACATAGGGCCAAATTCCGTGGCTCGAGAATCTAAACACCACCTTCCAACAAGCCTTTATCGACTCGCCTCGACTCGACTTCCGCACGCACAACCGTACCGCAGGGTTCGTCAAATCGAGCGGAAAGAAGTACGAGTCTGGAAGGATCACATATGTTGAGATCTTCGATGCGGGGCATATGGCACCACACGACCAACCCGACGCTGCATTGGACATGCTTAACCGGTGCGTTCGTGCTAATGAATCATATTTAAAGTAAATAAATGATACATTTATGATAGATGGATCAATAAAAAGTCTATGGCTGACGGCAATTAGATGTATATATAGTGTTCAAGAGGGATTTCATCAGGAAAAAAATCTTGCTCAAAAGCGCCAATAGTTGGTGCTTTTGAGCAATTGGCGACCTTGCTCAATTATTGTCGGAATTGAGCAAGGGTCCTGCCTAAGCAAGCCATTCCGCCGTTAGCGAGCGCATCTCGGTCGATTCTCGGTCCAACAAAACTTGATTGACGCACCATATAAGGTAGGCGCGGCTGGCTCAATTTGCTCAACTGCTCAATTGCTCAACTTTTGCCAACCTGTCTCAACAATCGCATTCCTTTTTCCTGATGTTGTTAAACTTTGTGGTTGACCAACGCAGGGCACAATAAAGCACAATAAAGGCCACTTTCGTATATTAGTCACGTGTTACATATTTGTCTTTGCGGTCAACCCTCGCGTTCGTAAATCTATCCCCGCCCCAAGCGCTATACTTTTCATACTTTTCGCAATCGACGACGCGTCAAGTCGCATTTTCTGAAGCAATACGAAACGATTTGTCTGGGTAACTCTAGTCTACAGCGACAGATAATCGATAAAGGCCTGGGTGTATAAGCTTGCTTAGGTTTTATCTCGCTGCTATCGAATCTCGGGAGTATGCTACTAGTGGTTCTTTGAGTAATAAAAATGCAGGTCCCCTCACCTTCACGACCTTCTTCGATCGGAACTGTCTCTCGGGCCTTCACCCCTTCTCCAATCTCACCTGCCGTCTTGCCTGGTAATGGCAGTGTCCGTATCACCTACACTCTAGCCCAATCTCTCCAGACATCTCCACATTCCGCTGTACTATTAGAATCTCTAAGGTCTCGACTGCAACCACTACGTAATCTGCACTGGCGCCCTAGCGCGGGTACTCTACCTGGCTCGTCCATTCGAACTGTGCAATC
>JANWGL010000410.1:0-29218 GCA_025200755.1 Ceratobasidium sp. C01
TCCCCAGTCAATCTCCACTCTCAACACCACCAATATCTTCATTCAAAATGGTTATGCAACCCGTCGAGTCTTCCTACTCCGCCTCCGGCGAGTACACCATCCCCGCTCACCTTCGCCACACTGCCGACGAGCCCCTGTCGACCAAGGCGAGCACCCGTCTCCGTCAACTACTAGTTCGCCCCGAAATTGTGGTTGCTCCTGGTGTATGCGATGGTATTAGCGCTCGTGTTGCGCTCGAAGCCGGTTTCGATGTTTTGTACCAGAGGTACGCCTAGCTCAGACAATAACGTCGTGGGCTCAATATACTGATTGGATTTGTTTCTAGTGGCGCTGCGACAACTGCTTCCAGACTCGGCCAACCCGACTTGGCTATTGCCACCCTGCCTGACTTTGTTGAAAACGCAGGGATGATCACGAACCTGAACTACTCCACCCCTCTCATCGCTGATGCAGATACCGGATTCGGTGGACCGGCGATGGTTGCCCGCACAGTGCAAATGTACGACAAGGCTGGCGTCGCTGCATTGCATATTGAAGATCAGGTACGCAGCGTGCTTCAGTTTCATCTGAGCCACGCTGATGTCGGTGTTGGGGAGTAGGTTCAGACTAAGCGCTGTGGCCATTTGCTTGGCAAACAAGTTGTCTCAACCGAGGAGTTTGTCACTCGTATCCGCGCAGCCGTCCAAGCTCGAGATGCTATCCCCGGATCTGACATTGTCATCATCGCTCGTACCGACTCTGCCCAGGTTCTCGGAATGGACGAGGCAATCAGGAGGTTGAAAGCCGCTGCAGCAGTCGGAGCTGACGTTGCATTCATCGAAGGTGTGAAGACGAAGGAGCTGCTTGAGAAAACGGTCAATGCACTTGCCCCCACACCCGTAAGTTCTAATACATTGGCACTATATCGACTTATACTGACGCATATATGATGATCAGGTGCTCGTGAACGTTATTTCGGGCGGTCTCACTCCTTCTTTCACCACCAAAGAGGCCGAGCAAATGGGTGCGAAGATTATTATCTTCTCCCTCGTCTCCTGCGTCGCCATGGTCCACGCTGTACGGGAAGCAATGGCGCTGCTGAAGAAGACCGGGACTGATCACACATCTGCTCGCGGGATGGACCCTCGAGCATTCTTCGAGGTGATGGGACTAGACGAGGTGGTTGAGGTTGATAGGCGTGCGGGTGGTACTGCTCTCAGCTCTATCTAAGAGTCTTCTTATGCTTTTTGGGGTCTGGGGATGATACGCTATACTACGCGAATGAGTTTCTAGGTTGTAGGGTTGCGCATAGTTACATGGGTTTTGCTTTCGTATGTCCCTTTATGGTAGTCAAATATATCGGATACATTGATTCAACGTCATATGGTGCTGGAGGGACAATCGCTTTGGTGTCCATTAATAGTTGCATAAAGTCCGCTAGCTGGGTCGCTAAGCTCCTAAATGAAATAGTGAAGCGAGAAGTACTGGTTTAAGTTATGGTGCTATAAATACGAGAGTATGTCCATTGTCGGTCATACTGGTGGAATAGTCCTTGAAGTGCCCATGTTACCCACACGTCAACGAGCATTGTTAGGAAGACTACGCGAATGTCTGCTGGGAAATGCAAGCACTTCGGGGGAGTTCTACCTTTCTGTTCTTTTAAGATGGTTGGAATATACCTGCGCACCTACGCGAACACGTTCTGCACAAATGCATGGTTGGGAAGTCAGGGTGTGAGGTGGCTGTGCAGGATTGGAACGGCGCTTGTCCACCACCTCGTAATCCATGCTTGCCTTACGAATGACCCGACTGTTGGAAAAGGAGAAACTTTAGTGGGTTATTATTTAGTACTCCAGGCTTTGCATTTCAAGTTGATAAGCTTGATTCGACTTTTTTCATGTACCTCTCGAACTCTGGTTTAGGCTCGTTAGCGACACTGACCGGCCACAAACTGGGTGCCGCCTCGGCAGCTTCGAGTTTCAAGTTGACCTTATAACCCTTTTAACACAACAGGGTATTTACCTAGTACACTGTTGGGTAGTCCACCCTTTCGGTGCCGGCGATTTACTCTGGCACTCCTCCTCGCCCATCCGGCAACTTATGGTCGTCTTCAAACGAAGTATTATTGACTACCAGACAGCAGCTATGTACTGGCTATCTAGACTTCGATATCACCTCCCGCCAAGCGCGATTGTCTGTCGCCAATTGGCTGCATGACAGATCGGCAGCGTCAACCCGTCATTCAAACTTGCCGCGGCTCCGGTGTGATTCACGAGATCGGGCATTTTAGGTTTATAGCCAGTTTCAGAGATCACCAACACCGTGTGAGTGCATTTAGGAATGCTAATAGTCACCTAATCAGATTTGTCGGTTCGGCACGTCTAATGATTGACATTTTGACAGCCCAGCTCGGAGCTCACTGAGAGCATGGACACTCCCACCTGGCATGAGATATTTTTTGCCGGATAATGAGCTTCCACCGTACATTATCGTTACTTGGTACATCAATGTAGCGCTTACCGATCGTGACAGCGGCACGCGAGCGTTTGGACACTACTCATTCTTCACGAGCGGTCTCACCTTCGTTGACCGAGCCAAGCGAGCCACGCGTCTCTACCTTGGCATTGTTGAGGCGGGGCTGTAAGAATGGTATTGGACGCTAACGACGTCGGCTCTGGCGGACGCCAGCAAACGGTCTTGGCTGAGACGGACGGAGCCAAGCCAGAGTTATGATACACAGCTCGCTCTGAGAGGCAGAGGGGTATAAAATATGCTGCAGCGGGTATGTTTTCGGACATCATCCAGCCCTTCAGCCCTTCAGCAATCTTCAGCCCCTCTCTTCCGCTACTCAACTTCAACTTCTTTCTCAAAATGGTCATGCAACCCATCGAGTCTTCTTACTCCGCCTCTGGCGAGTACACCATCCCTGCCCACCTCCGCCACACCGCCTACGAGCCCCTTTCGACTAAGGCGAGCACTCGTCTTCGCCAGCTGCTGGTTCGTCCCGAGATTGTCGTTGTCCCTGGTGTATGCGATGGAATCAGCGCTCGCGTTGCGCTTGAAGCCGGATTCGACGTTCTATACCAAAGGTAAGTTTGGTTCGAGTGACTAATTCATGGGATCAATATAATAACTCAATTGGTTCTAGTGGTGCCGCCACGACTGCTTCTAGGCTCGGCCAGCCTGACTTGGCTATTGCTACCCTTCCCGACTTCGTTGAGAATGCGGGCATGATCACCAATTTGAGCTACTCCACTCCCCTTATCGCTGATGCGGACACCGGATTCGGTGGCCCGGCTATGGTGGCTCGCACAGTGCAGTTGTATGACAAAGCTGGCGTCGCAGCTCTCCATATCGAGGACCAGGTTTGTCCAACAAGCTCATCTGCGGCTTTCACTTGGCTGACACCGGGTTTGGGGTACAGGTCCAGACTAAACGATGCGGTCACTTGCTTGGCAAGCAGGTTGTATCGACCGAGGAGTTTGTTACTCGCATCCGCGCTGCCGTTCAGGCTCGCGACGCCATTCCCGGGTCCGACATCGTCATCATCGCCCGAACCGACTCTGCGCAAGTGCTCGGAATGGACGAGGCGATCAGGAGGCTGAAAGCCGCTGCAGCAGTCGGAGCTGACGTTGCATTCATTGAGGGAGTCAAGACCAAAGAACTACTTGAGAAAACAGTCAATGCGCTCGCTCCTACGCCTGTACGTTCTGATCCAGAATCGTCGTATCGGCTTATAATGACGCATATATGTTGCACAGGTGCTTGTGAACGTCATTTCGGGCGGTCTTACGCCCTCTTTCACCACCAAAGAGGCTGAGCAGATGGGCGCCAAGATCATCATATTCTCCCTCGTCTCCTGTGTCGCCATGGTCCATGCCGTCCGGGAAGCGATGGCATTACTCAAGAAGACTGGAACTGACCATACCTCCGCACGGGGGATGGACCCTCGGGCATTCTTCGAGGTGATGGGACTAGACGAGGTAGTTGAGGTCGACAGGCGCGCAGGCGGCACTGCTCTTAGCTCCATCTAAGGACCTTGGAGGTAGGGTTGCCTTTCGGGATCCAGGGCTGGTACATTACATTACGGGATAGATTTACTTGGTCGCATGCTTGTATATGATCATATGATTTTTCATTTTTATGTTACCTTCCGAGAATTTCACAAAGTATAGTGTTTTTGAATCCGCCCGCTCCCAATGGGATGGATATTATCGGGCATTGAGGGGGTCTCAAGTTTGACTTTTGATCACGCGAACGTAATGATGTTCTGTTTTGCTTTGCGAGACTTTAACGGCTCTACGGTTCTCGGCTTCTTTATGCCTAGATAAACTGCCGTGGACTACGCTGCAAGTATCACTAAGAAATAAGAATTCAATTCGGCCTCATGGAGGGTCTGGATCAACCGTCGGGATCTATTTACATATGTTGACATGAGCTTGAAGATTGCTGCGGGCTCCGAAACATTACCGTCCAGGCGCCTATAAACTTTTAAATAGCATAGGGTGGCTGCTAGGAGGTAGGAGATATTTGGCCTGCTAAAATTATGTGGTATGGTGATTAGTTAGCCTCGGTTCCCTCGATTATTAGGATGTTGCGGCTGAGGTTATGATTTTGGTCTCGCGACCAAATAAGTGAGTTAGTCGGTAAGACTATATACATAACGAAACCCTTTGTAGCATTGTGTACGCGTCTTGTATTATACGTGAGCCTATGTCGCACGTGCCAATGGCTTGGGTGGCGGGATTGTGGGCCATGATGTGGCTGCGCTGTGATGAACTTGCGTTTGCCCACCACATCTTGCATTCTACGGTTCGGCTCAGCAAGAAAAGTTCTCATCAGAGAAACTGGAGAATGTTGAACCAAGTTTGACTTATCGTGTAACTTTGGCACTTGGCTACTTTTTGATACGCGTTTATAGGAATCTGGCTAACGTCTGCGAAAGGGCCACGAACGACCGAACTCCCAAAAACACCCCAGAGAACTGTAACTGATATTGGTGGATACGAATATCTTATCTAGTAAAAATTCATTCAACTGCTGGAGATTGGCGACTTGCTACGGGCGCCCTTGGCCGGTCACTCGTTGTTACCATGTCGCACCACGACAGCGACAAGGCGCTGGAGACGCCCTCGCTACCTGGACTTCGATGCTATCTCGTGCTGAGTGCAGCTATCTACTAGAAGTTACTGTACAGCAAATCAGCACTGTCATTTGTCGTTCAGGCTTGCTGCGGCGTCCACGTGCTTTGCGAGATCAGGCATTGCCGGTTCACAGCTCGTTTCAGAGTATGCCGGTATCATGTGAGTATATTTCCAGAAACCGGTATCAACCCAATCTGTTCAGTCTGTTTGGCGTGTCTAATGATCGACGTTCTGACAACCCAGCTCGGAACTCGGCGAATGTCCAGACTTTCCCACCCGCAATAGCATAGTCTTCTGCCCGGCATATAATTTCCATTATTCACCAACGGATGCCCGAACAGCTCGTTAGCGGTAGCATCTTACCGTACCGCTGATGCCGCCGGGTTTCGTCATATTCTTTGTCCCGACATGTCAACGCTTACCGATCATGACAGCAGCACGCGAGCGCCCACACCTCACATTTTCCTATCGAGCGGTTCCATCTTTGTTGGAAAAGCCAAGCGAGCCAACGTATCTCTACTTGGACATCGTCAAGGCGGGGTACGGTCATGGTTTTGGACGCGAGCGACGTCGGCTCTTGTGAACACTAGCGCACAGTCTTGGCTGAGATGGACGAAGCCAAGCTGGAGTTATGACTTTCAGCTCGCTCCTGGGTGTGAGGCGGTATAAAAGGCGCTGGAGCGAGCGTATTTTCAGACATCAGCCAGCTCTCTAGCTCTCCATCGTTTCTTTTCTCCCGCCACTCAACTCTCACTTCCCTTTCCAAAATGGTTATGCAACCCATCGAGTCCTCCTACTCCGCCTCCGGCGAGTATACCATCCCTGCCCACCTCCGTCACACCGCCAACGAGCCTCTATCGACCAAAGCAAGCACTCGTCTCCGTCAGTTATTGGTTCGTCCCGAGATCGTTGTCGCCCCTGGTGTATGCGATGGGATCAGCGCTCGTGTTGCGCTCGAGGCTGGGTTCGATGTCCTTTACCAGAGGTGAGCTCGATTCGAATAATGTCTTTGTGGGCCCATTGTAATGACTCGACCGGATCAAGCGGTGCTGCAACTACCGCTTCTAGGCTCGGCCAGCCTGACTTGGCTATCGCCACTCTCCCCGACTTCGTTGAGAACGCGGGGATGATCACCAACCTGAGCTATTCCACTCCACTCATTGCCGATGCCGATACTGGATTCGGTGGACCTGCCATGGTCGCTCGGACGGTGCAGATGTATGACAAAGCTGGCGTCGCTGCGCTCCACATTGAGGATCAAGTTCGTCACGCAGGCCTATATGTGTCTTTAAATTGTCTAACATGAGATTTGGGGTCCAGGTCCAGACCAAGCGATGCGGACACTTGCTCGGCAAACAAGTCGTTTCCACCGAGGAATTCGTCACTCGCATTCGTGCTGCCGTTCAGGCTCGCGACGCCATTCCGGGGTCTGACATTGTTATCATCGCCCGTACCGACTCCGCCCAAGTGCTCGGAATGGATGAGGCGATTAGGAGGCTGAAAGCCGCTGCGGCAGTCGGAGCTGATGTGGCGTTCATTGAAGGAGTAAAGACTAAGGAACTGCTTGAGAAGACTGTCAATGCGCTTGCCCCTACGCCGGTAAGCTCGAGGCTTACTATCGTTTGGTGAATTTCACTCACGCATATATGGCTCTCAGGTGCTCGTAAACGTTATCTCTGGTGGTCTCACTCCCTCATTTACCACCAAAGAGGCTGAGCAGATGGGTGCCAAGATCATCATCTTCTCCCTCGTCTCCTGCGTCGCCATGGTCCATGCCGTTCGTGAAGCGATGGCGCTGTTGAAGAAGACTGGAACAGATCACACCTCCGCGCGAGGGATGGACCCTCGAGCATTCTTTGAGGTGATGGGGCTGGATGAAGTTGTGGAGGTTGACAGGCGTGCTGGAGGCACCGCTCTCAGCTCGATCTAAATCGTGTGAATTCGGGTAGCAATTGTAGTTTTGGGCTGGGGACCTGGAGTTATTGTACTACATTACGAAGAACGGTTTATTTACTTGTATTCTGTATTTTATATGACACACGCTCTTTCTTTACTTGCGTGTGTTCTACTTCAGCAAATATACACTCTCATTTCTATTATGTTTGTTGACGTTTGGGAAAACCAGAATTACCAAACTTGACCATCCGCCACGTGATCGCGACTGTTCTCTTGACGCGCCTCGTTCTGAGGATCCCAACGACTCTACCGATGTCCTCCTTTCGATGAGCAATATTAGGGACGCCGGGCACGGTCACTAAGTGGCCGTGGAGCTCCATTATTTGGTGGAGCGGTGGTCGTGATTTGCATTAGTAGTTTATAGTAAAGTCAATGCCATCCACCACTATTCGGAACAGCCTATATCATTATTTGGCCACCACTCAGTGGTCGTGCCCAACATCCCCATAAAGCCTACTAAACTTTGTCAACTAGCCGTCTACGTGTGTAAAATTGTAGAGCAACCTGCTATATCACAAGATGCGGCTATAGCGTGCTCCAATCCTGGTGTATAGTTCGTCACCTAGCCACACGATGCATTCAACAATGCTCTGGTTACTTAACGGTATAGAGGATCGAGGTCAACTCCAGATATTTGGTTGTGCGTGCCACATATTTGTTGCGACAGTCATTCCCTCCAAACTACCGGGAATTCCACATCGCTGGATGAGAGTATCTTAGTGGGCTCGACTCCCTATGTAGCCTTTTTCTCGGTAATCGTACTGGGCATTGTGTCTTGCGTGGGTCTCCTCCGCCTATCTAACCTTCTTTCACTACTCGTGCCTGGCCTGGCACACTTCCTGTGTCGAGCTTGCGACTTCGATCAGCCCGCTCCTCTGGGTGATGCGTGGGGCTCACAAGAATGACACGAATTGTGGGCTCACACTGAGCCTTTTAAGTATTGTAGGAACATCCATTTCGGAAATGAACAAAATCTGGTTTAACTGCCTGTGGTGAAGGTTTGGTACAGTGTAAGATGCCACTTGCAAAGGGGTGAATCAAAGGGGAGCATCCCTGAAAGACGAACTCATGTGGGATAATTGACTTTTTGTTTTCATTTGGAGCTATATACATCGGTGAGTGATTCTGAATTTAGTTTGGCGCTGCTTTACTAGATACTCATATTTAGCGCTGCCACCGAGAACGCTCGGTGGCTACAATAGAATTATGAAAGCTTAGCTACCTATCGACACTAGATAATCACTAGATGCGCAAGTACAGCTAGTTGGTCCACGCCCTTGGCACCGGTCACTCGCACTCAGTCCACCGGCGACTATCAGTCGCTCCCACATTCAGTCCTCAAAATAGTTTGACAGTGGATGTATGCGCACTATTGGGGTGCACGATCCCAGCTCTTGCCGGACGCCATCCTAGCTGGGGATTCGTTGAACGCCAGATGAATGCTTGTGAACTGCCGCTCACCGAGCGCGGCACCATCTGACGGCTATGAATGACCAGGTACTGCAGTTTGTCGCGCTGTTTCAGCCGAGTGTCCAAATCTCGTGTGAAGTCCATTTTAGGACTGTGATAATTGCCTAATAAGCCTGGCCTGTCCGATCTGTCTAATAAACGACATTTTGACAACCCAGCTCGGAACTCATGAGGCACCCGAACATACTTGACGCTCTCCTCGAGTATAGTGCCACTTTCTGGTCCACACGACTGTACGATCCTGAACGCTGGAGTGAAACCGCTTCGCAACTCTTCCCCTGTCCTTCCTTGTTCCGCCCTCATTCATGGTTCTGACAATACCGATGCTTAGTCAGGTTGACAGCACGCCCGGCCCGACAGTCTCACGTCTCCTTGTCCTCACGAGCGACTCTACCGGTGTTGCCCGAGCCAAGCGAGCCTAAATGTCGCTGATTTGGCACACCAAGGCGGGGGACCGGGCGCGATTTTGGACGCTGGCGGCGGCAGCTCTGATTCATGCCAGCATACAGGCTGGGCTGAGCCAGCCGGAGCCAAGCCAAATTACATCCTGTTCTGCAAGATTATGGGCGAGGTGATATAAAAGAGAGCGCAGTGAGTGGAGATTCAGACATCATCCAGCTCTTCTCATCTTTCCAGCCAGCCAGCTCTTCTCTCGATCCAACTTATTCAATCCCTCCAAAATGGTCATGCAACCCGTCGAGTCTTCCTACTCTGCCTCCGGCGAGTACGCTATCCCTTCCCACTTGCGCCATACCGCCGACGAGCCCTTGTCGACCAAGGCGAGCACTCGTCTTCGCCAGCTGCTGGTTCGTCCCGAGATCGTGGTTGCACCTGGTGTGTGCGACGGCATTAGCGCTCGTGTCGCCCTTGAAGCCGGGTTTGATGTCCTGTACCAGAGGTAAGTTCAGTTTGAATGAGAGCTTCATAGAGTCAATATGCTGACTCGCCTGGCCATAGTGGTGCCGCTACGACTGCTTCTAGGCTTGGCCAACCTGACTTGGCTATTGCTACCCTTCCCGACTTTGTGGAGAACGCAGGAATGATCACTAATCTAAGTTACTCCACTCCTCTCATCGCTGATGCAGACACCGGATTCGGTGGCCCGGCGATGGTCGCTCGCACAGTACAGCTGTATGACAAAGCTGGGGTCGCTGCGCTTCATATCGAGGACCAGGTTCGTCCAACAAACTCACGTTCAGCCCCTGCGACTTTAGCTAACGCCAAATTGTACGGCGCAGGTCCAGACCAAGCGATGCGGTCACCTACTTGGCAAGCAGGTTGTCTCCACTGAGGAATTCGTCACTCGCATCCGCGCCGCTGTTCAAGCTCGCGATGCCATCCCGGGATCCGATATCGTCATCATTGCTCGCACCGACTCTGCGCAAGTACTCGGAATGGACGAGGCGATCAGGAGGCTGAAAGCTGCTGCTGCTGTCGGAGCTGACGTCGCGTTCATCGAAGGAGTAAAGACTAAGGAGCTACTCGAGAAGACTGTTAACGCGCTCGCCCCTACGCCGGTAAGCTCGAATCTATCAACATTATATCAACTTATACTGACGCATATATACATTGAATAGGTGCTCGTGAACGTCATATCAGGCGGCCTTACTCCCTCTTTTACCACCAAGGAAGCCGAACAAATGGGCGCCAAGATCATCATCTTCTCCCTCGTCTCCTGTGTGGCAATGGTTCATGCTGTCCGGGAAGCAATGGCGCTGCTGAAGAAGACTGGAACAGACCACACATCCGCGCGGGGGATGGACCCTCGAGCATTCTTCGAGGTGATGGGACTGGACGAGGTAGTTGAGGTTGATAGGCGTGCGGGTGGTACCGCCCTTAGCTCTATCTAAAATATTTTGGGTTACACTTGCAGTTTCGAGTTGGGGATTTGAGGTAGTTGCGCTACCGTTTACTCCCCCGCATGTTTTACTTTCATTGTGGACCGTTGCGTGAGCGTATCATGTTACTTAGTGAATAGACTTGTTATTTCTACTGTGATTATTGCATCTTGAAACTGTCAAGTTTGAGGTTCCCTCATGTGGTTATAGTTGCTTCTTGATATCCTTCGGATCTCGGCGATTTTATTGCTACCAACCCACTGCTTTCCAACCATTTCAACCCCCACCAATCGCACTGAACTTACAGTTCTGATGAAAGATTCATGTATGCCCTGACGGGTCACTCACCCACTAAGCTCCCAGAAACGGCTGCAATAAACTTCAACCCTGGGCTTATTACAATATTGGGCGTGGTCTGTCTCTGCTAGGCGACTGAGTAGAAATATTAGAGGCACGAGTACATCGAGAAGATAGTATCCAAACTGCAAGATACGGTGCTATTCAAGGGCTGTTTGGAGACAGGCGAATCGAGTTCCGATGTTTTAGGGTTGAAATTGCATGAGATACAATAGCGGGTGGAGGAGACGAAGGTTGACGAGACGAAATGAAGAAGGGAATATACTTCCTATGTCCTAGAGCTCGGCACCACACTTGCTACTATGCACCCTGGCAACTTGTCTTAGTTGCCCAGGACGAGGAGAAAGCTGAGAGAAGGAAACAGGGCTAGGCACGTGGCTGTGCCAATTATTGAGCCTAAACTTCCCCACCGTCGCCATCCAAATCTTGTGCCAGCGCTCTTGCTCTTGCTTCAAAAGAGAAACCCAACACTTGTCTAATCTCTCAGGGCGAGGTAGGATTTTTCGATGCTACACAAGTGACACTGGTTACACTCTACCTCTTACTTGTACTGTAGGGGTGCTGTGGGCAAAGGGATCATCTTGCTCGCCTCAAGGCATTTGGATTGTACACCCCAGAGCACCCAAACTGTGAACGGCTCTTGGGACTATTAAAAAATCAATTGCAAATGCCCCGTTCAGGGGCTTGATTACGCAGGCCATACTCTTGGTACCGGTTACTCACTTTATGCACCGGCGACTTTTAGTCATCTCTTTGTCGGGCCCTTATAATAGCTTGGCTCTGAATACGCATGCACTATCAGAGGGGGGGCGGCATCTCTTGCCGAACGTCGTTCACCGGTGAGAGCCTGTTGCACGCCACATCAACGCTTGTGAACTGCCGCTCACCGGCTGCGGCCCCGTCAGATGACTACGAATGATCGGGTAGTGTAATTTTGGGACTGTTTCATCTAGGTGTCCAAGTAGTATGTAAGCGCGTCTTAGGGTGGCAATAGTTGCCTAATCAGCTCAGAATGCCTGATCTGTCTGATGAATGATGTTTTGACAGCCCAGGTCGGAACTCGGAAGGCGCCCAAACGTACCTAACGCTCGACAGTATCATGTTGCCTTCCCCTCACGAGCGGCTCTACCGGCCTTGTTTGAGCTAAGCGAGCTTGAACTTCGCTGGTTTGGCACTCTATGGCGGGGGAGCGGGCGCGATGTGGACTCTGGCGAAAGCGGCTCTGATCGATGCTTGCATGCTGGCTTGGCTGAGACAGCTGGTGCTAAGTCGAATCGTATGGTCTCTCTGGCGAATATGAGTAAAGGGGTATATAAGGCGGTGCAGCGAGCGGGGTTTCAGACATCATCCAGCTCTTCTCAGCTTTCTAGTCACTCAACTCTTCTCTCTCTCTAACCAACCTCTATCTTTCAAAATGGTTATGCAGCCCATCGAATCGTCCTACTCCGCCTCTGGCGAGTATACCATCCCTGCCCACCTCCGCCACACCGCCGACGAGCCTCTGTCGACCAAAGCAAGCACTCGTCTCCGTCAGTTATTGGTTCGTCCCGAGATCGTTGTCGCCCCTGGTGTATGCGATGGAATCAGCGCTCGCGTTGCGCTGGAAGCCGGTTTTGACGTCCTCTACCAGAGGTATACACAGTTCGGATGATGGCTCTGTTGATTTAATTTACTAACTCGATTGCTGTAGTGGTGCCGCCACGACTGCTTCTAGGCTTGGCCAACCCGACTTGGCTATCGCCACTCTCCCCGATTTCGTTGAGAACGCAGGGATGATCACGAACCTCAGCTATTCCACTCCATTGATTGCTGATGCGGACACTGGGTTCGGCGGACCCGCGATGGTTGCCCGTACGGTGCAAATGTATGATAAAGCCGGTGTCGCCGCCCTCCATATTGAGGACCAGGTTCGTTTGACAAACTTACATGTGGCTTTGACTTGCTTAACACATAACTTGGGGCGTAGGTCCAGACCAAGCGATGCGGTCACTTACTCGGCAAACAAGTCGTTTCTACCGAAGAGTTTGTCACTCGTATCCGTGCTGCCGTCCAAGCTCGCGATGCCATTCCCGGGTCTGATATCGTCATCATCGCTCGCACCGATTCTGCGCAAGTACTCGGGATGGATGAGGCGATCAAGAGGTTGAAAGCTGCGGCGGCGGTCGGAGCTGATGTCGCATTCATCGAAGGAGTGAAGACGAAGGAGCTGCTGGAGAAGACCGTCAATGCCCTCGCCCCTACGCCTGTGAGTTTTGATTCATTGTCCTTGTATCAATTTATACTGACGCATATATGATGCATAGGTACTCGTCAACGTCATTTCTGGCGGCCTTACCCCCTCTTTTACCACTCAGGAGGCTGAGCAGATGGGTGCCAAGATTATTATCTTCTCCCTCGTCTCCTGTGTCGCCATGGTTCACGCCGTCCGAGAAGCAATGGCACTACTGAAGAAGACCGGTACGGATCACACGTCTGCGCGCGGGATGGATCCTCGAGCGTTCTTCGAGGTGATGGGACTTGACGAGGTGGTTGAAGTTGACAGGCGCGCAGGTGGTACTGCTCTCAGCTCCATCTAAGGCCTCAGCTGAAGTCGTGCTTTATGGGACCTTGGGTTGACATATTACGCTACGGAGACGAGTTTATTGAGTTGCATAGTTGTCCATATTTGCATGGGTTTTTGCTCTTGTATGTTGCCTTCAGGTAGTTACATGGATATGATATGCCAGTTCAACATTATATGCTGCTGGTGGGACAATTGCTGTGGTATCCACTACTAGTTTCATAAACTCTGCTAGGCGAGTCGTTGGGCTCCCAAGTGAAGCGATGAAGCGGGGGACTTGCACTATGAATATGAGAGCGTTCCCCTTATCAGTTGTATCCACGAAACTTAACCCTAAAACGCTTACCCTATTGACCAACAGATACTGCTTAGAAGCTTAGGCATAGAAAAGTGAGGTGAACCGAGTCGCATCTGGGGCAATCCGCTCTCATTTGGTTTACAATAAATTATTTGGACATGTTATGAACTCACTCTTGTCCGTCATCTGGTAATTTGGGTTTGCCACGGTGGGGCCTGACTCACGAAAAAAGATAGAACAAAATATTTCAATGGTGTATTATTCCGAACTCGGTGTATCTATCTCGAATTACTAAACTCGACTGGGATTTTCATGCGCTTCCTGAGCTCTGATTGAGACTCATTCCAGCAAGACCACTATAGGACCGTAATCTGGACGACCACACAGTGGTCCTCAACCTAGAGTTCGACAATATCGTCTCTTTAGATACTAGCGAGTTATCTACAGTAATTAGTAAATATTTCACTTCCCCAATGTCGGCAACTTACCAAGGGGCTGCTTTAACTGGGACCTTGTCGCCGCCATCCAGGGACGCGGTGTTGACCATAAGACGCTAGCCATGTACTGGCTATCTAGACTTCGATATCACCTCCCGCCAAGCGCTATTGACTGTCGCCAAGAGCTTGTTGCACGATAGATCGGCGCCATCAACCTGTCATTCAAACTTGCCGCGGCTTTGGTGTAATTTACGAGATCGGGCATTTTAGGTTTATAGCCTGTTTCAGGTAACATGCATATCGTGTGAGTGCATTTGGCAATGCCGATCAGTTTGGCCGGTCCGACGTGTCTAACGATCGACACCCTGGCAGTCCAGCTCGGAACTCAGTGAGTGTATGGACCCTGCCACTTGGCATGAGATGGTGTTTTGCCGGACAATGAACTTCCACCGCCCAACCTCATCTACTCAAAGCGTCAGTGTACGATGTCACGCCTATTCTGTCGAGTCTCGTCGCCTTCTCCCCCACATTGTCAAGGCTCACCGATTATGGCAGTGGCACGCGAGCGCTCGGACGTCACACTTTCCTCATAAGCGGCCCCACCTTCGTTGACCGAACCGAGTGAACTGCGCGTCTCTGTGTTGACGTTGTCGAGGCGGGGGTGCGGGTACGGGTTTGAGTGCTAGCGACGGCAGCTCTGGCGGACGCCAGCATAGGATCTTGGCTGAGACGGACAAAGCCAAGCAGAAGTTCAAATATCTAGTTCACCTGGAGAGGCCAGGCATTATAAAAGGTGCTGCAACAAGCGTGTTTTCAGACATCATTCAGCTCTTCAGCTCTTCAGCTCCTTAGCAGTCTTCAATCGCTCTCTTCTTCTCTCACTCAACTTTCAACCCGTTCCAAGATGGTTATGCAACCCGTCGAGTCCTCTTACTCTCCCTCCGGCGAGTACACCATTCCCGCCCACTTGCGCCACACCGCCGACGAGCCCTTATCGACCAAGGCGAGCACTCGCCTCCGCCAGCTGCTGGTTCGTCCCGAGATTGTCGTCGCTCCAGGCGTCTGCGACGGTATCAGTGCTCGCGTTGCGCTTGAAGCCGGGTTCGATGTCCTATACCAGAGGTACGTCAGTTCTGATAATAGTCTCGTTGATTCAATATACTGATTGAATTTTCTCTAGCGGTGCTGCTACGACTGCTTCCAGACTCGGCCAGCCTGACTTGGCTATCGCCACCCTGCCCGACTTCGTTGAAAATGCAGGGATGATTACGAACTTGAGCTACTCTACTCCGCTCATCGCTGATGCCGACACTGGATTTGGTGGACCCGCGATGGTGGCTCGCACGGTGCAGATGTATGACAAAGCTGGCGTTGCTGCACTTCACATCGAGGACCAGGTTCGTTGAACAAACGTACAGATGACTATGATTTACTCTAACACCTTCTCTGGGGTACAGGTCCAGACCAAGCGATGCGGTCACTTGCTTGGAAAACAAGTTGTTTCCACCGAAGAGTTCGTCACTCGCATCCGTGCGGCCGTCCAAGCCCGCGACGCCATTCCAGGGTCTGACATAGTCATCATTGCTCGCACCGACTCTGCGCAAGTGCTCGGAATGGACGAGGCGATCAGGAGGTTGAAAGCAGCAGCAGCAGTTGGAGCTGACGTTGCGTTCATCGAGGGAGTGAAGACGAAAGAGCTGCTTGAGAAAACCGTCAATGCGCTTGCCCCTACACCCGTGAGTTCTAGACTAAAATATTATGGATTATACTGACGCATACATGGCTTTCAGGTACTTGTAAACGTAATCTCTGGTGGTCTGACGCCCTCGTTCACCACCAAAGAGGCAGAACAAATGGGCGCTAAGATCATCATCTTCTCCCTCGTCTCCTGTGTCGCCATGGTGCACGCTGTCCGAGAAGCAATGGCACTATTGAAAAAGACTGGAACGGACCACACATCCGCACGAGGGATGGACCCTCGAGCGTTCTTCGAGGTAATGGGGTTGGACGAGGTGGTTGAAGTTGACAGGCGTGCAGGAGGCACCGCTCTTAGCTCGATCTAAAGGCTGGAGACTAAGTTCATTGTTGAAACGACATCACAGGAGTGGGTTTATTAGGATTTATGCTTTTACATGGTTAATCAATTTTATATGTTCAATATTATGATATTTTACTCTGGCGAAGTCAGTTTGCTATCCTCCGTCTTTCTCTCGCGAAAGCTCGCAAGAGACATCCAAAGGACTACCTTGTTCCACTGCGAATCACGTGATCGCGAATCTCGCCCGGCGCGCCTCCTTCGCGGGGAGCTTTCCCAAGCTTAATCATTTTAGCTTCCGTTCTTCTTGTGATTATCGCAAGGGTAGCATACATTTAACCAAATTATATCGTTAAAATTATGTAGGTCTTCAGGATACGACTGTGCTCAATCAACCTTTCACGCGTCGCCTGCTCCTTAGGACGCGGTACAGGTTTATCCCCCCTCCCGCTGTTCCGCTTACTTCAGCGAGTACAAACGGTATAAAACTACCTCAAGTATCAAACAGTATGGCGAATCGGGCTCACTTGTCGTTGAGTGGGCGTGCAGATGACGGGCAGTTGTACCTTACGCTAGGTCTTTCACAACCTCCCAAATGCCCGGGTTATACTCGGTGAGTCAGCTCAACTGCCCTAATGACATACCATTGGAACTTGATTGAAATGTCAACCCTCTCGTGTCACCTTCACCCATATAATCTTTCTAACCCGTCACACCTGCCTCCACCCTCCCAGTTCTAACCCCGCCTGGCGTAATCAACGCCTCGATCAAACCACGGTCATGGTTCTGGTCGATATGTTGTCTGTGATGATTCTGTCAAATCCCTCCGGCGGCGAGAGCTTTTTCAACTTCCGACGTTGAGATAGGAGGCGCTGGTCGAGCTCGAAACCTGGAACTAGAGTGCGTTCAGCACTAGTCTCGTAATTTTTCGATCTGATTGGCACGGCTCTCCAATATGACAGACTCAAATAAACGAGAAGTATATGAGCCCAATGCCGCCTATGTGTGGTTGGCTGGCCTGCTGAGTGTGATAAACGGGAGAGTACTCATGTGGCTGTGTTACGAATTATCACTCAGCTTCAGCGCTTGTTGTCAGTCTCACGGGCAATTTCGATATAGGAACAAAGTCCGTGTGAGTACATTCCAAGACACTGATAATGGTCAATCAGTGGTAGATGTCCAATATGTCTGACGAGCAACGTTTGACAACCTAGTTCGGAACTCGGAACGTTTGAAGCCTCCCGCTTGGCATGAGATAATACCGCACCGGTGGACATTACGGCTGAAGAATCCCGTATTGTTTGCTTCATTACAACCCTTCCATTCCTCTTGGCTCCGTTCCTGCCGCTACCGACGCTTCCCGACCATTATAGTCTCACGTTCTCTCCCCCTCACGGGCGGTTCTATCTTCAGCCCAGTCAAGCGAGCCCAAACGTCGCTGCCTTGACACCATCCGGCGGGGAGTACGCGTGGGCTTAGTACGATGGCGATAGCGGCTCTAGTGGGACTCGATCGATGTCGGTGTGCAGTCTTGGCTGAGCTAGCTGAACACTAGGCGAAACCTACAGTATGTAGTTGTTGTTCAACCATGTGGATCGAGCGGTATTTAAGGCAACACGGCGGGCGCAGATTGAAACATCATCCAGCTCTCTTCAGCTCTACAACCAACTACCTCTTCTCTTTACTCCTCTCCCAGTTCTCTCTCCAAAATGGTTATGCAACCCATCGAGTCGTCCTACTCCGCCTCCGGCGAGTACACCATCCCCGCCCACCTCCGCCACACTGCCGACGAACCGTTATCAACCAAGGCGAGCACTCGCCTTCGCCAGCTATTGGTTCGTCCCGAGATCGTCGTCGCTCCTGGTGTATGCGACGGCATCAGCGCTCGTGTTGCGCTTGAGGCTGGGTTCGATGTCCTGTACCAGAGGTACGTTCAGTTCCAATGAAATATTCGTAGGCTCAATGTACTGATTCGATTTTTCTGTAGCGGTGCCGCCACGACTGCTTCCAGGCTCGGCCAACCTGACTTGGCTATCGCCACCCTCCCAGACTTCGTTGAGAACGCGGGGATGATCACCAACCTGAGCTACTCCACCCCGCTCATCGCTGATGCTGATACCGGATTCGGTGGACCGGCAATGGTCGCTCGCACAGTGCAGTTGTATGACAAAGCTGGTGTCGCCGCCCTCCACATCGAGGATCAGGTTTGTCGAACAAACTTACAGATGACTTTGACTTGTTCTGACACACCGTTTGGGTACAGGTCCAGACCAAGCGATGCGGTCATTTGCTTGGCAAACAAGTTGTCTCCACCGAGGAATTTGTTACCCGCATCCGCGCTGCAGTCCAAGCTCGCGATGCTATCCCTGGGTCCGACATTGTCATCATCGCCCGCACCGACTCTGCCCAAGTACTTGGGATGGACGAGGCGATCAAGAGGCTGAAAGCAGCGGCTGCGGTGGGAGCAGACGTAGCGTTCATCGAGGGAGTGAAGACGAAGGAGCTGCTGGAGAAGACCGTCAATGCGCTCGCCCCCACACCTGTGAGTTCGGCTGTGCTGAGACAATTCGAGAATTTTATTGACGCATATATGGTACATAGGTGCTCGTGAACGTCATTTCTGGAGGTCTCACTCCTTCCTTCACCACTAAGGAGGCTGAGCAGATGGGTGCCAAGATTATTATCTTCTCTCTCGTCTCCTGTGTTGCTATGGTACACGCTGTGCGGGAGGCGATGGCACTGCTGAAGAAGACTGGAACTGACCATACGTCTGCGCGTGGGATGGACCCTCGAGCATTCTTCGAGGTGATGGGACTGGACGAGGTGGTTGAGGTTGACAGGCGTGCGGGAGGTACTGCCCTCAGCTCCATCTAAACTGATTTACCTTAGATTTTTGGTGTATTTAGATTAGGGAAATTGGTTTCTTCGGTTATATGCGTCACTTTTATATAGCCCCTCATTTGTATATGCTAGACTACTTCCAAATTAGACTTTCGTTCCAAGTATATTTGCTATTAGCCGGGTATATTCTAGTTAGGCTCTGGATAGATAGGCTTGACTTTCAATCGTGGTATCTTGGGGGTTCCCTTTCAATACCATTCTAAATTTCATCTCCGCGTCTTTTCGAACCTAGCTGCATTCAATACGCTTGACAGACCATGGTACGCCTCGTTTAAATTTTATTCTTATAATTCATCGCTGGGTCTATCTCATAGTGATACATAAGCCAACATATCTTTTCTCAATGTCGTCTCTTTGTTAACTGACTCCCAAACGAGCCCGCTCGCAAGTGCCCTTTGACGGTTCAAAAGCAGTCAGTTTGTAATAAGGCGAATGGATTTGGTACTGCATAGGCTGCACTCGCGTTGGAGTATTTCGGCGCAATGCGATGACGGTCCAGACTTTACCTATTTACGTTCACCCGGCTCTACGGCCTTCTCTTGAGCAGCCGGTTCACTCACTTGGCAAGCGTAGCGGATTGCTCGAGACAGGAACACATTACAGAATAGCATATACACGAATCTCGAGATAAATGTACAAATATGGTGGAAATTGTTTGAGCTTCCACCCCAACAAGCAACTCACGCCGTTGCCGCTACCGCTGCACCATCTTCCACGTATTTCTGCATAATCACACAAGTGACTTTGAGTAGATGACGTTGACGACGGGTGGGAGGGAATATTATTTATATTTAAGTCGTTTCCTGTAGAGAAAATACAAGCTTAGGACTCACCAACAAGCGCATCCATGAGGTGTCCAGCCGAATCGTTGATATCTAGCGTTGTCTTCTTCTCTCGGAGGCCTGAAAACCAAACATAATCGTACGTGGCAATATTGAGGTCCGTCTCCATATCTATGCACTTCAGATACATGTCAGTATATAGTTACAGTTACCCCGTAACTGGGTCTGCACTTACATACAAGCGGCGGTCATATTTCCACTTGAAAGTCTTCCCATTAGTTGGGGCATACACTCTCGAACTGTCGGAATAGTTATGAAGAGTCCCGTTCCCTGATCTACAGTGTTCCGACTTACCATGAGAGCGCTCGTGAGGGAGGAAATATATTCTTCATCTCTTCATCTCGCCCCTCGAAGGCTAGCCGGTCATGCTTGAGCAGGTTCCATTTAATTGTTGCGATGACCTGGCCATGCCGTGAAATCGTGGTAATCTGAGACCCTAGCTTGGTCTTCGTGGCTACCTAAAAGCTAGGGATCAGCCTCGGGCGTCTCTAGGCCTCGGTTAGTAGCTCACCTGGTACAGGGGAGTCCCATCGGGGCCATTCCATGTCGTATTAAGAGTTGATATCTTGGTTTGGGTAAGGCTTAATATTACAAGCCAGTTAGTTGCTGTACGGCTCAATAAGCTCCCTGTTCTACTACGTACGTGGGCATGGCGAGAAGTAGGGAGAAATCTTTACAATAACTTGCCAACTCCTCTCCCTTTTAGTATGCCCGCCCCAGCATAGCACAGAGCAACGACGTCATTACTGTGCCGAGCGCGGTGAGAGGAGTCAATTGATTGGTGTGATGGTATGCAGGCCTGTCCGATCTAACTTTCTTCGTTGTGATAAGTGTTGGAGCTTGGTTGGAGCAAGCAATATAAGCAAGTACAAACTATCCTAGACTCGCCAAACTTTATGCCCATCAAGTCGCGTGACCAACAGGGAAGGTGACCAGGTTGGCGCTTAGATGGGACTCTCCTGCGACCATTGACTTGACGGCATTTTTGCTTACACCAACGACGCACGAACCAGACTAGCTAGGCTGGCGCTGAAAATTAGACTTGTACATCTTGGAAGTTTTACGCGCTATCAAAATAGATAAAACATCGGTGATCAAAGCGACATTCCTGGTGACCCAGCGCAACCCGCTATGCACCAGTGACTTTCAGTTGGCCCAGCGTTGAACTAAGACGACAAACAGACGCCAGCAACGCGCAGCATCTCGAAAGTCAGGTACTGTCGCTTGCCGAGTAAATTCACGGCACGAGGGGTGGACGCTTGACTTGTCGCGCAGCTTTGCCGCGGCAGATTCTTGCCATACTTGATCGAATACCGCCTCCTTGCCGCCCGTTTCACGCTCTTTGTGGGGAATACAATCCATTGTGAGTACATCCCTGGACATCGGTGGTTACCAATTTGGCCTTGCATGTCTAAAATGTCTAACTAGTCACATTTTGGCAACCAAGCTCGGAACTCAGAGAGCGTCCAAACACCCCCATTTGGCATGGGATACTCTATCGTCCGACATACTCCTTGGATCTTCCTTCCGCCAATGCCAGCATTACTAGTGAGTAATGAGTTTTTACATTATCCCCCGTATCATTCCGTGTTTCATTACCTCCCCGCTCCCATTGTTGCTGGCACTTACTTACATTGACAGCAGCGCACCGACACTCTCACGTCGGCAAGCCCTCACGAGCGGTTCTACCGTCATTGACCGAGCCAAGCGAGCCAAACGTCGCTGGTCCGGCACATCGAGGCGGGTTCGGGCATGGGCTTGGGGCTCGGACGCGAGCGATGGCGGCTCTGATTGATGGCAGCATACAGGCTTGGCCGAGCCAGCCGGAGCCAAGGTGGAATCTTTGCAGATGTTGCTCAACCGCATGAATGCATGGTATTTAAGAGGGCAAAGCGAGTGGAGATCTAAACATCGTCCAGCTCTTTTCATCCTTCCAACCAGCCACCTCTTCCCAATCCAACCCACCCAGCTCCTCAAAAATGGTTATGCAACCCATCGAGTCGTCCTACTCCGCCTCCGGCGAGTACACCATCCCTGCCCACCTCCGCCACACTGCCGACGAGCCCCTGTCTACCAAGGCGAGCACTCGTCTTCGCCAGCTACTGGTTCGTCTCGAGATCGTCGTCGCTCCTGGTGTATGCGATGGTATCAGCGCTCGGGTTGCGCTCGAGGCTGGATTCGATGTATCATACCAAAGGTAAGTTCGGTTCGAATGAAAGCTTAGTAAGATCAATGTACTGACTCGATTGGTTATAGTGGTGCTGCCACGACCGCTTCTCGGCTTGGCCAGCCAGACTTGGCTATCGCCACCCTTCCCGACTTTGTGGAGAACGCCGGGATGATCACCAACTTGAGCTACTCCACTCCTCTTATCGCTGATGCCGACACCGGATTCGGCGGCCTGGCTATGGTCGCTTGCACGGTGCAGATGTATGACGATATCCTACTTAATTCAATCCGGTCTGTTGCTGGTTTTGCCGAAGTCAGTGACGACGATGAGAGATGTGAAATAGACCATCCCAGGCCGAGTGTCCCCGCTATGCTTAAGTTCGCCGCAGTCGAGCCTCTTTCAACTACGACCGAGCCCGCAGCCACCTCCCATTATCCTAAAGACGCTATTGACTAAAATCTCTGTAGAAGCTGTGCAGAACTCTTAGACTGTAGCTAATGTAGTATTTTCTGCCGACCGTACCAAGACTTCGTCAGTATCGACCTTGACTTCCATGCCTGGTCTGGATAACGGTGACGAAGACCCAGAGACGACCTCGGTGGCAGTTTCTTCTTCTGTGGGAGCGAAGCAGACAGCGACTCTGTCTGCTGTTTCTGCGTTCAAGATAGACGGCTGCAGCGGCAATGATGACCCCTACTATTTCTCTTCTCGTTTCGTTTCCTGTCGTTTCGTTTTGAAGAACTATGCTCTACGTGGTACGCTTGTTTGTTGATGCTGCTGGGTGTAGCGCCTTGATCTTTCCCTTCTACTTTTTGATGTAGCTTAGTTGTGCCTTTTCGGTGTATATACTTGGTTCTTGGACTAGCACATACTTTGGGTGCGATTAAAAACGAGTGCGGTGACCTTTGAGGACGCATGTTGATGGCAAGGTAGACTTTAATTGATACCTGCCACGCCAAGTGGAAGTTGCCAAACCAAGATGGGATGCTGAGATAGTCTGCAATTCGCAAGCAAAGGTAATCTAGTTCACTGTACTATACACGCGCCAGAGCTTCAATATTCCTTGCCATTTAATCACGCCTATCCGCCCGGGACCATTCAGAGGTTTACAAGGCAACCTCCTCGTTCGTCAACGCATATACCCAGGACCAATTTATCGTAACCGCAATCCATATTCGTAAGACTTATCTCAAAGACCCAACAACTGAACCAAGTTTGGAGTTCTGTCGCGGCGCCATATTAGCAGTATTGGCTGGTCCTCGAATTTTGCCAAGCGTCTGGGTACACAAAAAGTGTATGCTTTTGGGATCAGCCGTTTCTCTGAACGTGATTCATATCGAGTCCGGAAAATGAAAGAAAACTTGAATCACAGGGATAATAAATCCTTCCCAGGAGCCCGCTAGCGCGTAAGTCCAGCCATAAAGAGGCAATCCCGAAAAACACGCCAGTCGCTTTTAGTCACACGACCGATTTCTGCAGGATAGGAATCCGGATAGAACATACCCGAGGGCAAGTGAGAAAACAAATCAAGTAAACCCATTAATATCTAAAGTAAATCTGAACATATTTGCACCCTTCGGCTTACAATTTCTCAATTCTGCTTGAGAAGTCGTGTACTTACCCGTAGGATCTGACTCAACACCGTTAAAAATCTCAACTATACGCTTGAGAACTACATTTTCTTACTAGGTAACTAGCCGGACATCGTCAACAATGGTAACTGGGAGCGCACGTTTCCGATACAAGCATTATCTAAACCGTGCATTGAATACAAAACGAGCCCACGTATACAAATATGGTCGTTGACCAAGAGCACAGGTTCAAAGCAAGAGTAGAAACGATACAACACAGGCCCGAACACATTGCATGTAAATCTGAATATTTTCATTGATATCTAAGCAGCACAGAATACACCCTCGAGGACTTGAACTACTCAAGTAGAAAGCCTATTTAACTAATTAAAGACCAAGCCGTTAGATATAGATAAATTGAAGCTCAGAATGACTCACTGCTGCGAGCACCGCTGGTGCGTCCGGTCGAGCTGATGGCTTAAAGTCCCAACAATTCAGAAGAAGCGCCCACATACCATCTGCTCTCGCGTCAGCCTCAGGTAGCTGTGTTGGACGTGTTGGAGGCTTTCGTTTATTGAGGAGCTTATATATGCCACGGTCTAGGTGCTCAGCATAAGGTACTTCCCCAGTTAGGATTTCCTGTGCGATTTTAGACGTTTAGATTGCTAGGCCTAAACACTATGACTCACGAGCATCGTCTAACATAAATCAAATCAGCATTCGTATGTGTTCGAACAGCGAATGCGCCTACCATTCCGAGCGCATACACATCAGTCTCTTTGCACCTCATGGCGGGAGGTGGGGCTTCGTCCTCTTCATCATCATCCATGTCTAGAACAAGTTCGGGTGCCTACGAACTAGTTATGATTGAGTAGATAACTTCAAACATCTTTCTCACCATCCATCGTAGAGTTCCCCCGCCGTGTCGTGTCGTTGTGGAGAACTGAAGCGAAGCTTCATCTAGTATAGCAAAGTCGAAGTCGTTGATCTTGAGTGTGCCGTCGTCTGATACTAGCACGTTGTTCTAGGCACGTGTGTGAGTAGGAGATTGCGATTCAAGCGAAAAAGGGGAAATATTCCGAGACCTACAGCCTTCAGGTCGCCATGAACCTACAACTTCTTGGTTAGTCTTTAGTTAATATATGTTCTAATGAGGTCATACTTACCATTCCAATACTGTGAAGGTAGCATACACCGGAGGTTACCTGAGCACACTACAAACTACCATGAGACAAGGGAAGCAGACAGGAGCGATTGGCGCACCATCGGATAGCGCTCCGCTTTGGGGTTCGTACGAATGTATTGTCTCAAGTCCCCTTGCTTCATCCAGGGAGACACCATCCCTAGCCCATCTGGGAGGGCGACAACACCAAGCAGCGGTTGAATGTTGGGATGATCAAGTAGGGACCATATGTGCACTTCGCGAACAGCACGCTGGAACACTCAGCCTCGTCAGCTGATCGAAGCTAGTGTGTAGATAGATGAAGACTAACCTTGACAGCTTTATTGCCGTCTTGGATTAATATATGTAACCGAAGGGATTTGAGAGAAACAGCAGTACCATCGGTCATTGTCGTGCGCCGAACGTCACCAAATCCACCCCCGGCCACGATCGCAGAGGCTTGATCGACGTTCGTCGATTCAGTAAGATCGGTGCATCCGTGCTTGACCAGACACTTGAACATCTCCTGGGGGGACTTTCAGATTGCGGTTGATTAGTGCCTATTGACAACATATATGTGGGCCGGGCTCTTACCATCTCACTTGTGATCATGTCAAACGAAGGCGCGTGCTGTGGTATCCTCATGGGTATATGACAGCAAGTAATATAAGCAGTTGTGGTGCGTACCTTCGTGTTGGTCATTACATCACGCGAGGGAGTACTGTGATATGTTTCGACCTCCGTGTCGGTAACCACATCTAGAGCGGGAACACTTTGCTGGATTGTCTCCTCTACATCGCTAACCACATCTGGCAGGGGAACCCTCTGCTGCGTTGTGGCTTCTACATTGGTCGCAACCTCCGACGAAAGAGCACCCTACCGAGCGTTCATGAGGAAAGCCGAAGGAATACTAAATGCAGATGGGGCACTTACCATGCTAATAATTTTTATGTCGGGCGGGTGTAGACTCTTAGCTACATCCCATACGCATATTGTCCTATCCTGTGAAGCAGAGACGATGCGGGTACTATCGGGCGAGAATGCCACAGACCAGACTTCCCCGGTATGCCCTTTGATCGGGTTTCCTATAAGGGCCCCGGTGTGTGCGTCCCACATCCGGACGGTTTTGTCCTTCGAGCCGGAGACGATGCGAGCGCTGTCGGATGAGAACGACACCGACCTGACCCAGTCGGTATGTCCTTCGATCGGCTTGCTTATGGGACGCCCAGAGCGCGCGTCCCACATTCGGATGGTATTGTCTGCCGAGCCAGAGGCGATGCGGGTGCTGTCGTGTGAGAACGAGAGCGATCTGACGTAGCTGGTATGCCCTTTGATCGGGTTTCCTACGGGAGCACCAGTGCGTGCGTCCCACATCAAGATATTGTGATCCCCCGAGCCAGAGACTATTCGAGTACTGTCGGGCGAGCACACTACCGAGTAGACGTTGCCGGTATGTCCCTTGATCGGCTCGCCTATCGACGCACCAGTGCGCGTGTCCCATGTACGCACGGTTTGGTCCGCCGAACCAGAGAAGACGTAGGTGCTGTTGGACGAGAAAATTACCGAGAGGACCGTATCGGTATGTCCTCTGAGCGGTGCGCTTATCGGAGCACCAGTACGTACGTCCCAGAGCCGGACAGTGTTGTCCGCCGCGCCAGACACTATGCGGGTGTCATCATGTGACCAAGCTACGGACCAAATGAAGCCAGAATGTCCCTGCAGAGGTTCCAGAACACGAGCGCCACTCTGCACATCCCACACTCTGA
Source organism: Ceratobasidium sp. C01 (assembly GCA_025200755.1). NCBI lineage: Eukaryota > Fungi > Basidiomycota > Agaricomycetes > Cantharellales > Ceratobasidiaceae > Ceratobasidium > Ceratobasidium sp. C01. Next base: position 26,487 of record JANWGL010000410.1, read on the forward strand.
CGAGGCGGTCGTCCGATCCAGAGACAACGCGGGTGCCATCATGTGATATTGCGATTGAGTTAATAGGGCTGCCTACATCCCATTTGGCTAGAGGCACTGCGTTGCTTGCGGTCATAACCAAACAATCGGGCGGTCGTGGACTCTGGAACGCGATGAAATCGGATCGACGAGGGCGGAGAAGCCGCTGAGAATGAGCAAGTGCGTCTTTTGAGGCGCTCGGATTACGGAATCTGGAGCGTCGAGTGGGCGTCGGGACGAGGGCAAGGGGCTGATGGTCGTTGGTTGAATAAGCCTGGGAATGCACTGCCACAGATAACGACACGAATGAACTGGGTCATCATTCCTGCCACAACAACGTCTCTTGATGGACTCGTTGTCCCGAAAAGTGAGACGAATTATTGCCCCGTGCTAGCCCACATTTCGGGGGGTTTGTCTGACACAGTAAGACAAAACTACCCTATTATGACCCCTGGATTTCGCTACGTTAGAGGTATCCCCTTTGAGACGTTTCCGCACACCCTCACTCGCGATTTTTGGCATGAATCTACCCCATATATAAGAGCGATTTTCTCAAGTTCTTTGCGGTCTTTCAGTCCATAAATCAAGATTATAGTGCTCTTGAATTTAGGGACATTATATTGCAAAAGGCGAGATGTTACAGTTTAGCTGCGAGTGCACGCGTCACGGTGTTTTGACATAGAAATTGAGGGAATTCAACCGTAGATTGTATATGAAAGAGGGTATAAGACAAGGAACTAGAGGGAGCGAAGGTGGTCACCACCGACAACTTTCGTCCCCCTCCGGAATCCTTCGACCCTACCTACTTCCCCTCGTCCCAAGGTAAGCTGATCTCGTCACACGTGACTGTTCGCGCGTTGCTAACATCTCCAACACTCAGGAAAAAGGAAATAAAAAGGAATAAAAGGGAGATATGCCGTCGCATATCAAGTAAGTTACTACCTTTTTTTCGCCTGGCAGTTACTTACCCTAGTCTTGTAGATGGCTGGTCTGCTCGCCCGCTCCTCTCCTGCGGGCCCTGCCATCCAGATGGATTACACCCCTGTCTGTTAGTCAGGTGGGGTGCTGTCTGGCTCTGAGTTGGTACCCAGGTTTGTGCAGCCTTGGCGACAATAATCCAAGGGCTGTAGGTGCATGGATGCATAAATGCCCGCTTCGCCTTAGCCCGAGGCGCGTCGTGGGTATTGCCTGACAACATCCCCACTGCTTTGCCCTTGTACAGTCGTCGTCTCCAGCGGGCTTGCCTAATGGGACGTACGGAGTAGGTTGTAGTCGGTCTGGATTTGCTCCTCCGGCAAGGCCCGTCGTCCGCGCGTCCTACCACCAAGCCGTCATAAACTCGTTCATCTGCAGCAGGTTTGCCTCTGAGACGCACGGAGTAGGCTGAATGGGCCCGGTTCGTCGGCTCGGCGGGTTTAAGTGGCACTGAAGTGTCCTGCTAGGAGGGAAGCGCGCTGGCGAAAGCGGCGGTTGGCCCCTCCCGCGTCAAAAAGACATCAGGTCTAATTTTTTCCTCTCCCCCTTGTCTCTTCGTGAGACTTTTTTGTCCCCCTCTATCTCTTCGTGAGATGCAGGGGAGCTTTTTTTTCGCCGGTTTTTTCGATTGTCCTATTTGTCTGAAACGTGATTGGATGTATGCAGCCAAAATGTAATCACAGTGCCGTGCTTTTTAGTCTCAGTTGCGTAAACGTAGAGCTTGGCTATATATGAACAAGCCACTACTTGATACAAAGCAGTACCATGGGTTGGCCTATTAGAAACGGAAAAGGTCAAAGATACTTTACGAGCGGCCTCCGATTGTGGATGACGAGTCGCTCTCTTCTCGCCCCGAAGGCGGTACTATACATGCAAGTTGACGCCTAGGTGAACTCCGCCGATGATTTACCGCGTGAAAGGATAAGGTCTCATCGTGGTAGTCTTTGTTGGGACGCGAATCCACTCGTGTTGGATCACAACTATATCTAATACTGAAATTGTGGTAATTTGACAACCCATTTCAAAGGCCGTACCAGGACAGCGGCTAGTTTAATTATATTTCGTTGATTTTGTATAGACGAATACTGAGAATCTATAAGTGTAATAACCATATTGGGTTGGGGGAACATCGAATTGAGCGAAATGAATTGGAGCACTCGTGCCACGCGTCAAATCGTAGCCACAAACCCTTAGCCAATCGCCCAGCGCTAATATATTGGCAATCGTGATCTCAAATTGGCCAATTCCTAGAGGACTCTCCCACCGCACCCTCCCGATACATTCACCATGGGCGTAAGTCATTCTTAATCCCATTAGACATAACCCAACTAAAAGCGATTATATGTAGCTCGCTTCCGCCTTTTATAACACCTTTGCGCGCCGCAACAGCGTTTTCGTCGCTACCATCTTTGGCAGCGCATTCGCCTTCAGCATTGGCTTTGACCAGGCTACTACTGCCTTCTGGGATAACCGGAACAAGGGGGTGAGTTTTCAAATTTCTTTGCGCTTTCTGGGCATGGGTAGCTGCTGGTTGGCTGGTGATCTGCATGGGAAAGTCCCTGGGCGTACATCACTATCCCTCCATAACCTAGCCGTCATTTCGCCGCGCTCTTGCCCCCCACTCTCTTTAATCTTTAATACGTTGCTTGGTTCCCGGCGCTGACCCTGTTTGTTCGATTTTGTAGAAACAATGGAAGGACATCCGGTCGAAATACCTTGAGGAATAGATCCTACCCCTT
>JANWGL010000416.1:0-11048 GCA_025200755.1 Ceratobasidium sp. C01
AACACCTGTCCATACCAACACGACCCAAATAAGACCGCCATCTGCCCCCGCTTCGTCAACGGCGACTGCCCCAACGACGCGCTCACCTGCCCGCTCTCACACGACCCTACGCCCGAACGCATGCCCCTGTGCGTCCACTTCCAAAACGCCGGTCGATGTCGGCTTGGTTCTGCATGCCCGTACCCGCACATTCGCGTCGCGCCCGAGAGCAAGACGGGCGTGTGCCGAGATTTCGCGGTGTTGGGATACTGCGAGCGCGGGATAGAGTGCGATAAGAATCATGTGAGGGAGTGTCCGGACTTTGCGGAGCGGGGTGAGTGTGGGGATAAGGCGTGTAAGCTTCCGCATGTTATTAGGGCGAGTAAGGGGAAGATGGCTGCTGCTGCTGTGGCTGCTGCGAAGAAGGATCTGGCGAGGGCAGAAGAGGCGAAGAGTGAGGAGAGTCGGGCGAAAGGGCCAGCATCCAAGCTTGGGGATGAGTTTGTGTCGCTTATGTTTGAGGAGAGCGATGAAAGTGATGTTGAGGAGAGTGGAGAGGAGGAGGGAGATGAGGAGGAAGGTACTACTTCAGGTGCGGAGGTTGACGCCGACGCTGAGGCTGAGACTGGGGACGAGATCCTTCAAGGAGAAGAGGATGAAAATGATGTCGATGCACTGTTGTCTGAAGATGCTGAAATGATGTAATTAGGTCATTCGTAATCTATGTACTATTTCTTTGAATACGATTGTTCTAATTAAGAGGGTTGTTTGGGCGGCTCTTTGGTGGCGCAGCCCGATCATTTATCACGTGACAAATCGCGAAACATTTTTATTTGGGCCACCATGGCGGGACATAAATATCAAGATAAACGGACGAAATTACCACAAACACTATTGGATCAGGTTAACGCCAAGGGTAAGCTCTCAGTTTGTTAGGACTTCGTTTACTAATGCTGTTTTAGATAGTGAACTCGCTTCGGGCGGACCGACCTCAAAACGACGTCAAGTCGACCGACGGAGTGCTCGAAAGTCGAAACGGGAGGAGGCAAAGACTAAAAAGTCGGAGTATTTTGCGAAGAAGCGGAATGATGCGCCTCAACCTTCGTCGTCTGGGCCTTCAAATGAGGCGCCAGTGTTGGTGAAGAAACGTCCTGCTCCGGTGGTGGAATCGGAGGACAGACCGGCGAAACGACTGAAACTGAAGGACGAGGTCACTTCTAAGCCGAAATCCAAACCTACTGCACCCACCCCCACGCCCAACGACAAACTTAAACCCAAGCCGACTCCCCTAGAACGACTCGTTCAAAAGCAATCTGCCGCGCCGAGAGTCGCCTCCAAATCGCGACAGAGAGACGCAGAGGACGACGAGATAGCGTGGCTTGAGGCGAAACTTGGGGTTAGGTCCAAGAAGGGTGTGAAAGGGAAGGGAAAGGGGGCGTACGGAGCTGCGTTTAGTGCTGATGGGTTGGACGGTGAGTTGCCTTAGTTTTTGGTTTTAAGGGGGGTATTGAGATATGGTGTGCGGTTTGGGGTAGATATTTTGGGGGATTTGGATAGGTTGGAGGAAGATGAGCTTGGGATTGGGATTAGTGAGGAGGATTTGGAAGAGGAGAGTGAGGAAGGAGAGGAGGATTTAGCAGAGGGAGAAGAGGTAAGTCATGTCTCTCAAGGGATAATCAATATTAATAAGAGCGCTATTTCCTCAACGTTAGTCAGACGAGGAAGACTCAGACGAAGAGCTCCCTGAGGAGCCCTTAGAGGAGGCGAGTGACGATGAGAGCGAGACAAAATCGGCAGATGAGGAGTCTTCTGCGGCACCCGAAGAAACGAGAGGCGATCAGTCTTCGAGCATGGCCAAAAGTACAGGTATGTATACCATTTCTCACTTTGCCACGCATTTACCATCAAGTATATAGGCGCATATGTCCCCCCACACCTACGACCGAAGCCTTCCGCCTCCGATAACGTGGCCAGCAGCTCGAGCGCTCAGACCCCAGAACAACTCAAGCTTGCTCGTCAGCTGAAGGGTCTTCTCAATCGGTAAATTTGGCTCTATGAGAGGCTTCTCCGTGTGCTGACGCAAAATATGATGTCTAGATTGAGTGAGCAAAATATCGAGTCTATCGTATCCGAGGTCGAAGCGCTCTACAGGTCGAACCCTAGAAACGGTATGCAGCACCATAGGCGTGCATTTACACGACCTAACTTGGCGGCTACATAGATGTCACCCAGGCATTGACAAGCATCTTGCTCAATTCCGTTTCGTCCTCCGCCAACCTGTTGGACACGTTCGTTATCCTCCATGCGGCTTTCATTGCTGCTATACATAAGATTATTGGGATTGAATTCGGTGCGTGCTCTGTCTATTCAGCTAAGCACACCGCTCTAAATACTCAGGCATAACCAGCTGCATATTTTGTCGAACAGACCGTGTCTTCCTATGAGTCTCACTGGGCAGCACTCCGTACTACTCCTTCGAAGCCTACCACCGACCAACCCGCCGAAGGCGCCGAAGCTACCTCTGCTCCCACGGGTAGCAAAGAATCGTCCAACCTTCTCGTACTTCTCTCAGAGCTGTACAACTTTCAAGTTGTGTCTTGCGTTTTGACCTACGACCTCATCCGCGCGCTACTTAGTTCAGAGTTTTCGGAGCATGACGTAGAACTATTGCTGAAGGTTGTCAAAAGTGAGTCTATGCGGAGGGTAAAATGATGAGTGGTTTTAGTTGATGATGTGTTAGATTCTGGTCACCAGATGCGACAAGATGACCCGCTCGCGCTCAAGGATATCATTCAGTTAGTGCAAGATAAGATGCGGGGCAAAGATCCCGATGAGCTTAGGTACGAATATATCTTTTGATGCCCTACAATTTTGTTAATGATTGCCTCTCCACTAGCTCGCGATTCCGTTTCATGGTCGAAACGCTAGTAAACCTCAAAAACAACAAACTAAAAGATACGAAACGGAGCACAGGCACAGGTCAGAACGTTGCCTTGGAGGCGATCGAGCGAATGAAGAAGTACCTTAGTGGAATCAGCAAAAAGAGACATGGTACGCATATAACGTATATTTCGTTGTCATAGATTGATAACTCACACATTGGATTAGTGCTGTCCAACGAGCCACTACGAATCTCGTTAGATGATCTCCACTCTTCCGCAAAACGAGGGAAATGGTGGTTGGTCGGTGCTGCCTGGGGAGGTGACCCCTTAGTCGAGAACCAAGATGCGAAGGTACAAACAAAGGGCAAAGAGAAGGGAAGCAAATCCAAAAGCAAGGGATCTAGTGGAATGGCAGAGCAATTGGCCCAGCTTGCGAGACAACATGGAATGAACACCGAGGTCCGACGGAATGTGTTCGTGGTGCTTATCAGTAGTGATGTGAGTTTTCACTACGCGAATATTCGGTTCACGATTCTAAAACCAGTATTTTAGGACTATGTGGATGCATGTGAACGATTGACGCAACTGGAGCTGCAAGAAACACAACAACGGGAGATCATTCGAGTGATATTGCATTGCTGCGGAAACGTGAGTACTCGTGAATAACCGGAGCTATATGCGTCGCCGGGTAGTTTACTTTTCATTTGTAGGAACGGACGTATAATCCCTTCTACACCCTGGTCGCTCACCACCTCTGTCAAAAATCGCACTCGCACCGAGTTACGCTTCAGTATTGTCTCTGGGACTTCTTGCGTTCACTAGGGGAAACTCAGGTTGGAGGCGCCGCGATTTCTCGTGATTTTGCGGATACAGGTGATGAAGTTTCGGACTCTACCATTGCCAACTACGCAAAAGCATACGCGTGGTGGTTAGCTCGTGGTTCGGTGGCCCTAACGATCCTCAAGGTTCGCCAATCCTCACATTCGAAAGCCGCCCGCTGATTAGATTTTTTTGTAGCCTGTCGAATTCTTGACATTGCAACCCCGATCGAAACAATTCCTCAAGACGCTAATGTTGCAAACTGTCATGAGCTCTCAATCCAGCTCCCCTTTAATCGACCTTCGATCGGCTGAGTCTACTATTCCTCAGACTCGAGACCGAGCCGCCATCGAGGAGATAACGACCAAGGCCTTGCGTTTGCCAGCCCTGTGTAAGGGTCTCGCTTACTTTATTCAGTCGCTGCTTTCCGAGGAGGAATTTGGCGCGAGGACAAAACGGGCTCACGAATTACTAGTCTGGGGTTTGGGTGTCGCCAAAGAGGCGCTTCAGAGAGGAGATGCACTATTGGAAGACGATCTATGATTCATATCTCATGTATATGAAAGCTTAGTCTTTCTTGAATGCTACAGACGAGCAAACACTTCCTGAGCGCCCGCCGAATGTGTATGTGGGGTGTTGTATGCGTGAACTGTGGGACTTGGGGTGAGCCCGTGTACGCCTCGATGAAGGGCTGAGCTTACTGGTATGTCAGACCGAGTCCAGGTACTCCGAAGGCTGTCTTCAGTTCGTCTTCGGTAAAATTGCAAGCTATGTTCGATAAATACATGCGCGCATAATATAAAGCTAACACTTACAAGTGATCAAGAACAGGCCGCCCGACCTAAGGGCTTCGGACACCTTGAGAGGATATTTCGATACGAGACTTGTCCCATCCGTGTTCTTCTCCGCCAATGCGATTGCGTCGTATGTGCCCTTATCTAACCTAAAAAAGAACCCCCGTGCCTCAGAAGCTGAATATCAGACAAACCTCGAACTCACAGAAGATCCCATCCACTATTATTTTCTCCCTCAGCAATGACTGGAGGTGCTTCGTTGATGAAGTCCGACACGATGTATCGAATATCAGGGTGCCCTCGAGCCTTGGCCACCGATTGAGCTAATTTAATCGATGGCTCGCTGTAGTCAAAGATGGAACCACTTGAATAAATTAAATTCAACTCAAAGCATGGAAGGCATCACCTATAATCGACTCCGACAAGGTGGTTCGCATCGTATCCATTTTCGGCTAAAGTGACAGCCATTATACCGTTTCCAGTACCAATATCCAGTACATAGGGAGTTTCACTTGGGGGTATATTTTGGAGGGTCCATTCGAGCTTTCGTAGGGAAGCGGGGGCAATTATGTTAGGCAGCCTGATAAGGGATGAACCGGACACTCTCACCATTTTGTCTACAGTCTCCTCTCCAAACCTAAGATGCAACCACGTAGGTTTAAGCCACGAATAATCGTTAGTAGAATCAACTTACCAGACTTCTCCTTCGTCGCCGTCTGTTTCGAAGTTCTCTACTTCAACATTGTATACTTCATCCCAACTGAGAGAACCACCAAGCGGATTGTCAGAATTAGCTCGACAATGTGAAACTTACAATGAGTTTACACTTGCTATGACTTTTTCCCAAGCTTGGACGGTTTTAATTCGCTTGTCATTGTGAATATGGTGGGCTGTAGTTAAGAAAGTTTCGATCACAGCTCGATCAGCACAAAATCAAATAAGCGCCGACACCAAAATGAAACCGTTGTACTTGTTTAGCTTGCTGGTCTTAGAAAAATGGGACTTGAAGCGAACAATTATGTGGAATTCAATGAGGTTCCCGCAGACGTATAAACGAGATGTTCAGATAGTGCATAGCAATGGACAAGTGCATTGAGGCATAATGAGCAAAAGTAGTACAACACACGCAAGCATAGCCGTAGAAACCTCCGCGCTGGGGTCTATGGATGCTCACGCCTCGTTCAAATCACGCAACCGACGGATGGTACTAAAAAGAGTATAATAGTTAGATAAACCAACATTGATGCATCGCGAGCGTTAGAAGAACGAACGAGGGAGGAAGCGGGCTGATAGTAGAACGAGTGGTGTTGAATGAACAGTAAAACTCACCTCCGAACAGTTGCCGCCGCAGTGGTAGACACGGTCCAGGCACCACCAGCAATGACCTTTTTGCACGCACGGCAGTTCCAGATCCCAACAGCAGTCCTCTTGACGGTATCCTATAAAATAAGTTTTATCTGTTGAGTTTCTGTGCGCTTCGAACAAAGTCGGAGCGTATGTCTACCTTGCCGCAGAAGGTGCATGTGTAGCGAGCATGCTGGGTGACCTCCATCTATACAGAAATTAAATAAATTTAGCTCACGCCGTTCGGTACCAAGTGTATAGAAACGCACCTTCTTCACTTGCTTGCGCAGGGAAGCACCATAGCGCTATAAGTCCTGTCTATCATTATCCTGGCCCAAACAGCATCTGAACCAAACTTGCCGTTCCGTACTTTCCGGTCACGCCAACCTTTCTCGTGCGCTTGGTCTATAAGTATGGAACATTAATTAGCTACATCTTCATCGCGTAGCAGCCGATTGCACTCGCCATTTTGGTTGCGGAGGTCTTGAGGGTTCAACGGTGGTGTTGTGTGGATCCGGAAGCAAATTCGGAAGTATGATGATGCTGATCCGTGGGTTTGGTACTTGCCAGTACCACTGCGTACATCTATCATCTCAGCAAATTGGAGTCCGAGACCTGGTTGTTTCGTGCCAAACACCACTTCTTGAGATTCGTTTATTACAAGCGAGCACCTAAGTCACCACTCGCGCATATTGACATCATAAGAGCGAGAATAGCTTCGTATTACAGTATTATGTTACAAAAACATCGATGCCTGATCTTCAGAATGTCCACATATTCAATGCACTACTACAGAGGGGAGATATGAAACAAACAAATGGGTCAAACTGGACGATATTGAAATCCTCAGATGGACTTCCCACGAACTGGCGGCCCAGGTACCGGGGCGGCCGGTTCGCCACGGATGAGCTCAGGCATCTCGATTGGGCCAGCACCACCTGCAATGAAACCTTTCTGCGACTCATTGGAAAGATCTAGATTCCAATTATAGGCAGTTTCTTAGTTCTCGGACTCGTATACTAGAACTTAAAAAACTACGTACCTTCGAGAGTGCGACCCTTCGTTTCCTCGATCAGCAAGGTTGAAAAGATTCCCGTCAACATAAAGAGCGCAACGATTTGGAAAAGATGGCCAATGAAAGTGTCATCGCCATCCTTATCGCCAATATCTTTCATAAGCGCAAATCCTATCTGAGAGATGATTGCACCTAGTTTACCTGATAAAGTGGCGCAAAAATAAGCCTCAGAAGCAGCATGAAGCGGAGATTAACTAACCTGACGCAGCAGAGATCCCATGCGCTGTGGAACGGTACCTAGTAGGGAATGCTTCGCCGGGTATGATGAATGTCGTCGTATTGGGCCCGAAATTGGAGAAGAAATTGGCGATGCTGTAGTTGAAACATAAGTATTTCTGTACAAGTATGGCGACCCACTGAAAACTCACCAGTACAGAACCATAAGTGCGCCCTTTGCTTCCGCAATCATCTTGTTGTACCCGAATCCCATGCAAATAAATATGACTACGTAAAGATTCAGCCCACTGCTAAGCCAGATGAGGTAGACACCTACTCGTCAAAAGTGTGAAACCCATCAATTGGATAGGTTTGCGCCCCCAAGAATCAATGAAGAGGAAAGTCACCCAGTATCCTGGAATAAGTCCACCCGCAGACAAAATAAGGTTCCCGACAGACCCGTTATACATGGTTCGGTACATGTCGACGTGTTTATCCTGGTCCGGGTTGTGGCGTAGGATTTTCTCCAGTACAGCGACGCTATTTAAACCGAGACCATAATACGCTATGTCCAAGGCGAACCAAGAATACGCGGTACCAAGTAGAATCTTTCCATTCTTCCATTTGCCAAAATAGGTTTTGAAGTCATCCCAGGACGCCTTGGGAGCGTTGGCGCGTTCAACAATGGCATCAGGGTCAACGGCGTAAGTCCCAGAGGTAAGGAACGATTCGACATCTTGCGCGGCCTGACGAACATTGCGCTCAATGTCCATGGTGTATCGCGGTGTTTCGGGAATGGTGAGGCGGAAGCAGAGCGCGATGCATCCAGGGATGGCGCCAAGACCGATGACTAAGCGCCAGCAGTAGTCGACCCTCTTTTCGTCTATAGACGACACGCCATTAGCGTTTGTCTGTTTGAACGCCTCGGTGACAACCAGAGCGACGAGAGCAGCAGCTGTCAAACAGGATAGTTAGATATGTCTCGTGGAGCTCGTTTTAGTCATACCTAAGTTACCAAAGCCTTGCATCGCAAAGACTGCAGTCATCATGCGACCTCGAATGCGAGTGGCCGCGAACTCGGATGTCATCACGGCCGAAAGTGGATACTGGAATACAAATTTAGTGAATATAGCATGATATCCAGTCCGAAACATACGTCGCCGCCAATTCCGATACCCATGATAAACCGCCAAATGATCAAAGCACCGATGAGACCGACGGTCAAGCCGTGGCCAGCCAGTGCTTGAACAAAAGTACCAGCGACGACTGATAAAAGTTAGCATTTACCTGAGAAATAAGGATTTAGATACTCACTGATGGTGAGTTCTACGCCATACATCGTCTTGCGTCCAACCACGTCGGCCAACCAACCGAACCAGAGATGTCCAACAAGTGTGCCAATAGGTGCAGCGATTTTCAACCCAAGTTCTTGATTGTCGTTGAGACAGTGCCTGTCATCCGGAAGCATATTGTCACCACGCATACACGGCTCGCCAGAGTTCGCTCCATAAATGAAACCAATCATGGCAGCAGCAAGATTGATCGCGAAAGTGTCATAGGCATCTGTGAAGAAGCCTGCACCAGCCACTAAGCAAACTTTAACGTGGAACCACCTATTCGAAGTACAAATTAGCACGGGTATGTAATTAGCCGTGGGAATGTTCAAATGCTCACGAGAATTTGGCTTCGTCGATTTCTTTGAGCGCGGCTCGTCGTCGTTCATCGTAATTTAGGCCGTCTGATCCTTGGCCAAACCTCGTCCTAGGCAGGATTGGTACGTAGTTAGAACCCACAGATGCGCGCCGTTCGAGGCTATCAGTAGACATGGAAGAAACTGGGGGATGCGTAGAGTCGGGATGTTCTCCTTGCTGCACTTTATTCGTGGGCGTTACCTGGGGCCACCCGTAGCGCTCAATAACAAATGAATACAAGTGCTTGGCGGTGTACGACGTATAGTTACGTCCGTAAGCTCGCACGTTCGAATGGCTGAGGATACTAGAGGCTAAAGCACCCTCGGTGGACGTACGTCGGAACGTGTCGGTTGCTGTGCCCTCAGTTTGTTTGATCAAGTTACTAGGGTTGTGCGACAAATATGGTCTTGTGATCGCGATCTAAGGGAGCATTTAAGGGACGCAGGAGGGTTAACTTGGAGGAGACTTGCATAGCATTGGCGGGAAGCGTCTTGTGCAAAGGGTTTATCGGTATACCTGCCTATAATGGAATATTATCTGAATTGTATGGATGGCAGCATTCCGTCAGAACATTACAGTGCCTTCTATAGGTGGTCTGCCCTCAACATAATCGGCAGCCTAGCGGCGCTCGTTTCCATGGCTCTGAGGGACGGCTTTAGCGTCCAACAATCCCACAGCTATTCCACAATGTTAAATATCTCATTCCCTGGAAATGCAACGCGGGACAGAGTATCTCAATAAACGTCAGGACGTTTAAAGTCACCCAGTACCCAATCCAGTATGAATGATATGTGGAATAAATCGATTAGAGTGGATAAGGTGAGGAATAGCACTCACAGCGCCGTCAGGGGAATAGAGAGTATTTCCCCGGAAAATGCAGAGCAATACGCCGTGAGCGACTTTCTCGGCAAAGCGATGCAGCCGACAATTATCATGGCGCCGGGCGACTGAGCCTCCCCTCATCATATCTGGCCGTAAAGTTATCTGCTCTGCCAGTAAAACGACGATGCAGTAGGAGCGTGTATCCTGTCTGTCGTACTCCATGCTGTACATTCCCGCATCGGTCGGCCATCTTCCGGTTGTTCTCGAATGCAACTTACCACTGCCTCAATAATTCCCGACCATCAGCCCAGATTATTTGCCTTGAACAGATTGACCAGGCACAATATATCTTAAAATAAAGATACCGCAATGGAGGTGTCGGAGCGGCAGGGGATTATCCCAGTCAATTGAATGACAGGATCAAAGCTACAATCTTGAGTCCAGGCGGACTCGAGTCCAAATGTAAACTGGACGAGAGTAGCTCTACAGGCATAGCTCAAGCAAATTACGGCTCTAGAATGCCTTAGGATAAAATTATTGGGCTGACGAACAGAGCTTGGAGCTTTCGCGCAAGGGGGGTGCCTAGGGAATAGCGCTTCACCGCAGCCTACAGCCCAGTCCAAGCAGTCCAGTAGCGTGAATATCGCAAAGTTCACTAGAGAGAACAAGTTGACGAGCGACAAGTAGGGTAAGCCGTAGAGCAGAATCATTCAAAGGGCCAGTAGATGGCCCCTTTGAGATAGCGAGAGTGACGACAGCGGTTCAGATGCAGCGTTCGAGCAAGCCACGTAGATCCTTGTGGGGGGAAAGAAGGACTATAATCCGCCGAGACTAGTGGGTGGATTTTGAGGAGAGTCTGCGGAGAGGTCAAGCTGCTAGCCAAGATAAACTCCGAAGTCGCATACCTGGATTGCAACACACCGAAGACCGTGCATGTGGCCGAACCTGTTGACGTACTTGCTGAAGCATTCAAACGAACAAATTGGAATCTGTCATAAAGGCAAGGCAATAATGTTAGATTTTCCCCCTCAACAAATCAATAACTTAATGATCCTCTTTTAACATCTACACCCGAGGTGGTTGGAGCAACTCAAGAGTTGAGGGTCACGTGCAAGTGATCCAAGAGTGAACGATGTTTTCTTGGCAAAGCAATGCGGCTAACAATTACTATCACCGAGCTAACTAACCGAGGCTATCGCCAAGTAGTTGCTACTCGTACTTATGTGTTTCAGTACGTACGCATAGCACCGACGAAACGGGGAAGGAATATAGAAGCACGGTGGATTTATACAGTGGGCTATCCACCTACACACACTCGGGGATAGGGATAGGAATAAGGAATAAGGAGTTGTGGGAAATCTAGGACGCGCAGGACGCGCATACATGCAAAGTACCACCCGACTGATATTGGGCACGATGTCTTGAATTGGTATGTTTTGCATTACTCCTGTACTTCGGTGCGAGAGCGGTTGAAACATTGGAGCAA
>JANWGL010000419.1:0-14471 GCA_025200755.1 Ceratobasidium sp. C01
ATTCTCCTTGATTCTCGAGACCACCCTTGGGTTCCAAGAACTTCCATTATGCTAGAAGCTCGCATGATCGCATTGGAAGCAGTGTATATGCGCCACCTCGCACGGTTTTCTATGTACCCAAACAACAATCAATAAAAGGTCACAAAAACCGACACCCGAACCGACGTGCGCTTCATTGCCCTTGAAGAAAGTACGCACTACTTCAATGATATGACGAAGAGACTCAAACACCCCGAAGAACACCCTTCAGCCAGGCTACTTTGCCGTAAAACTGCTTCTAATAGAAGCAGCCTTCGACGGCCCTTGACATCGCTTCTGTGTCATTGTAATATCTCTTGGCTTGGGGTCGTATTTTCGTCTAACGGCTCGGCGGAGCAGAGTCCAGAGACCACTACAGCGCGAATGTCCGTATATATTTAGCCCTTTGCTACGATAAATACCAGTGCCAAATTAGTCACTATTCTGTCGCCACCTAGTAGGACTTTCTCCCGACGAGGCACAAAAGGCCAGTGAGTTGCTACCCATACTTATTTATAGTTTGGCTTATCGACTCGGATTGCATGATCCTTTCACTTCCGAGGCGCCAACGGAAGCGAAACAAGTATTCTCTGTTGTCCAATGTCTAATAATAAGCTTTGTTTGCCCCGTAAACTACCGTAACGCCTGGGTTCGGATTCTTCTTCCCGGGCGCTCCTCGTCCATCTGAAACGCTCAGCATTCAACTGCACTCTACGCTTGGTACCACTAGGTACGTTATGGTTCAACATCTTAGTAAAATTTGCCACCTCCTACTTTGAGCACACTGTTAACTCAATGCGCAAATTTCACATGCCTAACAATAACTTTCATTTGATCAGTCGCCTCGTTCAGATGAACGCGCGTCGTCACCCAATCCTTGCTGCTCCTGCCAGGTCCGTCACTTATCGAGGCACGTAATCTTGCGCGTGAAAACAATGAAGGGAGCAGCTCCGTGTGCCTCGGAGCAATGTTTAAAACGATAAGCGCTCAGCCGTCACAACTGTTCCACCTGGCTCTGCTGCTCTGATCAGCCTTGTTCCCGTTTGCCTACCTTTCAGTAACCTTGTAAAAGGAAAGGGAGTATGAAGTGGTACCCAGAGTCTTGCTCCCGTCAAGTCAGCATGCCCCGGGCGTGGATATCAAGAAATATTCAGGGCGGTAAAACCATGCTTGACAGCAACCTTATCATAATTGCGCAATTATTAAGTGGTAATCTCGGGGTGCCGACAGACAACGTTACGCCCAACGTACGATAGCAAGCGCCAGTGCCTGGCAACTCTCATCCGCCTCCGACGTTGCGCTCGCACAGACGAGCGTCAAGAATAGCGACACCAAAGGTGGTGACACCGATAGCGGATGGACGGAGAATCGACAAACGGTTGCCATAGAAGAATATGAAATAATGACTCTGTCGTTGTCGATCCGTCCGTCATTTGAATCCATAGAATCGGTGGCTGTGTGTGGACCCTGAATAGAAGAGAATAAATGTTTGAGCGCTCGGATGGATGCACAGAGTTGAATCCGCCCCTTGTTTGAACTGAGAAGGGTCAATCGAAGCCCTGCGCTTTTAAACCGACGAACGTCCACGATTTGCGCTCAAAGCTTTCTCTCCTCTCTCCTTCTCTCTCATCATGTTGTTCTCGGGTGCGGTTTTCATTCTCTCGACGCTCTCTTCAGTTCTTGCGACTCCTCAATTTGAAGTGCGTTGGCCACCGATGGTCTAGATTTTGTTGGCTAACGGTCTGGTTTTTCTCGTAGAGTGGACGCGCTTCGCATGCCCCACGCACTCCCAAGTTGTACGCCCGTGCTCATGTCACTGGCAAGGTATGCGCTCATCTCATCCTAGTCATACATAGCTAACACGCTGAAAACCCTGTAAAAGACTGGCATCGACGCCCACTTCGAATTCGTCGGGACCCTCGATGGGAAGTCAACCTTCGTCAAAATTCACGTCTTGAAAGGCCTCACCACCGACGGGGGCCTCGGTGGCCCATACCCCTACCACATTCACACCAACCCCATCCCTGCTGATGGAAACTGCACCAAGGCACGTTCCAAATGAATAGCGCTCCATATCAGATCGACTGACCTTGGCTTGACGTACAGGCGCTTGCCCATCTTGACCCTCTTAACGTCACAGAAGGACTCGTGTGTGATCCTGCCTTTCCCCAATACTGCCAGACTGGCGATCTCTCGTGAGTGCCGCCCCTATCCCTATTCATTCCTCATTTTAATCTGAATACAAACAGGGGCAAACACGGCAAGCTGAATGGCACAAGTGATGGCGAAATCTCTACGTTCGGGTACAGCGATGCGTACGTTCGCTTTTTCCCTCAGTCGCACTCTCTGCTGGGCCGATCGATCGTCATTCACTCGATGAACAAGACCCGCTTGGCGTGCGGAAACATTACGAGCTACTTGGATGGGACTGCCGACTCTTCGTTCGAGCCTACCTACAAGCCAAGCAAGTATGTGAAGAGCTATCCGACTGCAGCGCCCGTGCAGCCTACCCCTCCCGTTATCCCGTTCAACGGAACTGAAATGACAGGTAAGTCGCCTTGGCTGCTGAAATGGGATGGGCGCTAACGGGTTGATCTTGTGTGCCAAGACCCGAATGTGATCGCCCAGCTGCCATACCCCCTCCCCGTCCCCGCGTTGTCGCTCAAGGAGGCTCTGAACATCAAGATGGGCAACATCACACACGCTGTCAAGTATGCTGGGACTGAGCAGACGATTACCCAGCCGCAGGACATCAAGGTATGCTTGATCCGGGGGTCTCGGGTATTCCTATGACTAATATCATTGGCTGTGCGTAGATCGACGGTAAAGGTCCGTTCAAGGGCTGGTGGGACACCACCTGGACGTAATCGCGAGGCGAACGATTGTGCCTTTTCACTACTTCTCCCCCGAACTCGCCGAACCCTTGCATGATTGATCTGTAGGACTGAGGACTATTCTTTTTCTTCTCTTTTTACTTTTACTCTCCGGTTATCGGACATTCTAGTCAGAACTCTCGAACGTTCTGTTGTCATTCTTTTGCCTCTCGGTCGGGCGTACGACTGCTCTCCTTGTTGGGTTAGGTTATCTGAATCGTGTGTGTGTGTGTATTGTATGGTTCGCATTTCACACATGTATCGCCTAGCTCGGACGTCTTTCACGTGCGCTTGCTCTTAATTACAGATAGTTTTTGATATCTCTTGCTTTGCGTCGAGTGTTCAGGGCCGAGTCCGAGATCGGGGATCATCTGGGCTTCGGGATGGGTGGCGAGGATGTGTTCCAATAATAGGAAAGGCGCGTCCTGGCGATGGTGAGGATATGTTATAGACTGGAGTTTTGTGCGTATGTAAGGTAAGCCACCCGCTCATTACCGAGGGTCGGGTGTTACTTCAGCAGCCACTAATAATGCCATCGAACCTGATATAGGTGTTTATCCACTGGCTAGGGAGGTGAAGATGAGATGTCGGATGATCGGTTCGTAGAAGTGGAAGAATGGATCGCCGCCGGACAATAAAAGTGTGCGTGTATAAATCCCCGGCAAGAGCTGATAGATCTTCTCCCCTCTTCTTCACCGCCCCCTTCCACGCTATGTACGACCGGAACGTCATTTTAACAGGTGCGGCCGCGTCTGTCGGAGTGACTCTGCTGGCACGATGGGTGTATGTATTATTATTGCCTAAACCGCTTGCTGGGGTACCGCATAATCCTGTTGTGAGCGTGTGGGGAGATATTCCTGAGATTACGAGGGTGACGAAGGGTAAGACGTTTGGAGAGTATCTTGGGGACGAGGTTCTTAAGCATGGGCCAATTTTTCAGGTGAGTTCAAATCGTCCGCTCTCCCCAAGTGCGATTCATTGAAAATGTTATTGGTTGTAATTGTGGATGGGGTGAAAGATTCTTATAGGCCGACATCCTATAGTCGTTATCTCAGACCACGCGGAGGTCGAGAGGATTTTGTTGAAGGGGAAGAATACGGATCAGTCGAAGCGGACGAATCAAATGTTGGTTTGGATTTACGTTTATGGAGATCAGATCGAGTCTGCTGACTATATGCGGGGTGATTTTAATTTTGCCACTTGGCGGGTGGTGTAGATTTCAGACTGTGATACCGACCGGACAAATCGCTCTTCCAGCCAGTGCGTACCTTTTATTTATTTTTCTATGGGTTTGTGCTAATTGGGCGGGGATGTGGGTGTGCATGGAAGATGAGACGTGGAAGCGCCATCGTCGGTTGACGGGTCCGAGTATGAGCAAGAGGTATTTGGAGAGGATGGCGGTGCGGGTTGCTACTGGGGCGAGTAATTTGGTTAGGTTGTGGGATGCGAAGGTGGATTTGGTTGGGTCGGGAGGGGGAGCGTTTGATGCGGATTTGGATTTGCAGTTGGCTACTTTGGTGAGTTTGGATTCGAGGTAATTGTTTTAACTAGGTTGATTTACTCTCCTGGGCGCTGGAAGGATACTATAAGTGAGGAAATGGGCTTTTATTTGGGGTTTGTGTGTATCGAACTGATGTTTTGCAGCAAATATCGCACTGGGCAACTCACCTGGCTGCGTTAACACCGCATACACCTCTCTCCCCTCCCACTTCTCCACCACCTCTCCCATCGCGCACATCCCACAACCACCCTCCCCACCCGTCCACGCCGCCCTCCGCACAATGATGGCAAGCATCGAACGCTCAGCCACATCTCCTTTCCCTTCCCTCACCGCGCGCCTCATCTGGGCTTCTCCGACTTGGCGCAAACATTATGCTCTGTTTAGTACGTTTTTTGACGAGGCGATCGCTGAGGCGAAGAGGAAGGAGGAGAGTGGGGGTGTGGATTTGGCGACGGATGCGGATTGTGTGGTTGATATGGTTGTGCAGAGGGAGGCTAGGGAGGGGGCGGAGAAGATTGGGAGAGGGGAGGTGGTAGATGAGTTGATGACTTACGTTATGTAAGTCGTTCGGTCTCGACTTCTTTGCTCTTTACTAACGGTTGGTGGATTTGGGGTTTAGAGCGGGTCAGGATACGACAGCATCAGCGCTCGGCTGGCACGTCAAATTCCTACCTCAAGATCCCGAGATTCAGCGTAGGCTCCGCGACGAAGTGTGTGCTGTTTTCGGGCAGGACGGGGAATTGGAGTTCGAGGCGATTGATGATTCGGAGAGAGTGCCGGTATTGGAGGCTGTGGTTGCAGAAACGCTGAGGTGTTCGAGGGTCGCGAATTCAACCGGACGTGAACGTGAGTTACATTTAGTGTTGCAGAGTGTTTAGTTGAAACTAACATAGGGGTTATGAAGTCCTGGACGATGAAGTTATTATGGGCCGAATGATTCCTAAAGGTGTGTTTGAATTATGAGGTCGGGTTTGGTGCCACTCATATGGATATCACGTTGGCAGGCACCCAGCTTATGTTCCCGGTCGCATTTATGAGCAATGATGAATCTGCATGGGGTCCCGACGCGAGCAAGTGGCGGCCTAGCAGATGGCTGAACTCGGACGGTTCTTTCAACCGCACTGCTGGTCCAAATATTCCATTCGGACTCGGCCAGAGATCATGCTTTGGGCAAAGACTCGCGGTAGGCCCTCTTCAAATTGATGGTACCGATGAGAAATGCTAATGCATGTCCGGCAGATTTTACAAATGAAGATGTTCGTCGCAGCATTGTCTCGAGACTTTTTCTTCAGAAGTGTACCCCAAGAGGTGAATGCTTTTGACGCGGTAGAATTAGTAACTAGGCAGCCCAAGATGTGTTACGTGGCGCTGGAGAGGTGGGACCAGAAGAAAGAGCTGATTGTGTGATTTACTGTACTTACTCTGAATTTGAGGAATTCTACTGAAAAGCAGCTACTTGTGCTTGTGCGTCTTATTGCCATCACCGGTAGGATTAACCTTTGCACTGGTACCATAGTTTGATCCTGAATTAGTCAAATCTCTACACTTGACCAGGGATAGTTGCTAAGGTCACGAGTGAACTACGCATACACCCCCCTTTTACGGGAATTTTAGATCACTCAACACCTCCATAGATATAGGAAGTAGGTGTCGTGCGACGATTCGGGAGCCCTTCCTGGGTAGCTTTGTCCGATTGGAGGCCTTTGTATAATGCGTTCTTCATCGTGGATGGTGGTATGCCCTAAAGAGATGAATTCGAGCGCATAGACCCTACTGGGTGGTGGGGGCTCCGTATGGTAAACTCCTGAGTGAGCAATTCGTTTATCTACGCTCGTTGGGCGTAATATCAACTACCCTTATTGACCCTTCGCCCTAATATGGATGCTTTCCATCAGGCAGAAACACGGATGCTATATGGGTCAGGTCTCTATAAAACGGCTACCGCGTAACGCTCAATCTCGATTTCTCTCTTCTGCCTTTGCACACCATGCTCGACAGAATACCTAGTGTACAGCTAGGTACTGTAGCGGCGATCGTTCTCGCAGCGGTTCCTATCTTGCGTCTGGTCTATACGTCTCTGTTGCCGAAGCCGATCCCTGGGGTGCCGCATAACCCTATCACAAATATCCTGGGTGACATTCCGCGCATTGCGAGGATGGAGAAACAGGGGAAAACACTTGGCGATTACCTCGCAGCTGAGGTTCACAAGCATGGGCCGATCTTCCAAGTGAGCTCCAACATTCGATTCGGCCACTGTACCTAGCATTCTGAAAAGACTTTCGCGTTTGGGCGTGATAGATCTTCTTTGGTCGGGACAAAATAGTCGTGATCTCCGATCGTGCAGAGGTTGAGCGAATTCTGGTGTACGGGAAAAACATGGAGCAGTCAACCATGTCAACTCAAGCGTTCGTAAGGATCTAGGTCCAGCGGTTGTTAGATTCGTGCGCTGAATTTCCCGATTGGCAATGCGTATAGGTTTGCGACGGTGATTCCGACTGGGCAGATTGCTCTTCCTACAAGTACGTGTACCCTGCCCAACCACTTTGGAGTCAAGTTATACTAACTCAGTTAGGTGGTACGTGTAAGATGAGTCATGGAAGAGACATCGCCGGTTGACAGGTCCGAGTATGAGCAAGAGATACCTGGAGAGAATGTCGGCGCGCATCTCCGCTGGGGCGAGCAATCTCTCCAGACTGTGGGATGCGAAACTAGAATTGGTTGGGGCGAGAAGGGGGGCATTCAATGCAGGTTTGGATCTGCAGTTGGCCACTGTGGTGAGTTAAGAATCATGTTTCAGACTAGGTTACTTACAAGACTTGTTTGTAAGGATACCATCGGTGAGCAAGCAAGTCTTTGGCAAATGTTTTTATATATTAAGATCGTGTAGTCAGTATCATGGTGGACACCTCGGGTGGCAGCATCGATGCCGCATACAATGCTCTCCCGTCTGGCCTTCCTTCCTCAGCAGCGATTGTACAAATCCCCTCTACTCCTCCGTCGCCTCTCCTTACGGCGGATCAGCGCTACCTTTGGGCAAAGACTCACGGTAGGTCCCCCTTCGGATCGACGATACCTATGAGGTACACTAATGCATGTCCAACAGATTTTACGGATGAAGATGTTCGTCGCGCCATTCTTGTCTCGAGACTTTTTCTTCAGAAATGTACCTCAAGGGGTGACTGCTTTCGATGCGGTGGAGCTAATGACCAAGCGGCCCAAGATGTGTTATGTAGCGCTAGAGAGGTGGTGCTAGAAGAAAGAGCTGGCTGTCTGATTAACTGTGTTTTGAATTAAAGAGTTCTCCTAGAGGCAGTTACAATTTATGTGTCTTGTTGCCTCACTGAGTAAGATCCACGTTTACACTTGGGATGCAGTGTCCTACATTAATCAAATTTCTACGTTTGACAAGGGACAATCGCTGTAGCCACGAATGAGCTACGCATATACTCTTTTTATATAGGTTTCAAGTCACTCAATTTCCCTATGAATACAAGAGGAAAAATGATAAGAGAGTTAAGAAGGAGATTTTTTTAACACAAGAATAGCCCTCATCTAGCAAGAAGCCTCTGGGCGACGCGTTCGTCGTGGTGGAAGGTGGCGGTCCTCAAGTCTAGAGCCGCTAGCTTTTTACTGCGGTTTTCAAAACCTTTTGCCGGTCAGGGTTTTTGATGTGTTCCGGTGTTGGGAGCCGGAAACCAGCCCAGAGGAGAAAACATGCTGTAGCACAGCAGAAAGTAACAATTGAGCTTATTGAGCTATACCATTGGAAAGCCATCATAACTGCGCACATTTTGATATATACATAGTGCGGATATACAAAGTTTTGAGAAAAGACTCCCCCAGCACTGAACCGCGTTTTTCGTCGCGCAAAACATGATGGCGTGTAAGATTTATATATAGGTGTGCTATAGACATGCGTGTGGACCCACTGAAACACGAATATCCCAAATCAGAGACCATTCGCAAGGGGAACTACGCGATCCAAATCCCCGTCGCTCACCAGATGCAAAATACCAGGAATATGAGCTTCCTTGGTGTATATTTTTATATAGACTCAATCTTCAACGTGTCTATAGCACTCCTACATATAAATCTCACATGCTATCATGCTTTGCGCGACGAAAAACGCGGTTCAGTGCTGGGGGAGTCTTTTCTCAAAGCTTTGTATATCCGCACTATGTACATATCAAAATGTGCGCAGTTATGACGGCTTTCCAATGGTATAGCTCAATAAGCTCAATTGTTACTTTCTGCTGTGCTACAGCATGTTTTCTCCTCTGGGCTGGTTTCCGGCTCCCAACACCGGAACACATCAAAAACCCTGACCGGCAAAAGGTTTTGAAAACCGCAGTAAGCACTAAATTCCAATAATCTCCGTATCCAAATGTTCATAATTAACGCACATCTTCTTGCGTCTATTTTTCTGCTACAACGGATGTGTTCAAGTCCATAGATACCACTATGTAGCAAGACTTTTGCATGGCGAACTGTTGACCGAGCCGCCCGCTGATCCACGTGCGTCAGGCGTAACATCCACTGCCCCTATTGATCTATCGCCCTAATATGGGTGCTTTTCCGCCGGACAGAAGCAGAGGCGATGAACGAGCGCAGATTACTATAAAACGTTCACCGCCCAGGGCTCAACCTTGATTTCTCCCTCCCGCCCTTGAGCATAATGTTCGACGACTTACCTAATGTCCAGCTGGGTACAGCAGCGGCGATCGTTGTCGCAACGGTTCCTATCTTGCATCTAATTTATAGAACCTTGCTGCCAAAGCCAATCCCAGGAGTACCACATAACCCTGTTACAAATATCCTGGGCGATATTCCTCGCATCGCGAAGATGGATAAGCTGGGAAAGCCATTTGGCGACTATCTCACAGCCGAGGTCGACAAGCATGGGCCAATCTTCCAAGTGGGTGTTAGCCTATAATTTTAATTGACCAGCATGTTAAAGTTCTTTGCATCTGGACGAGGTAGATATTCTTCGGTCGGTACAAAATCGTTGTACTCTCAGACCGCGCAGAGCTTGAGCGGATTCTGGTTACCGGGAAGAACGCAGTGCAGTCGAGCATGACAATTCGAGCGTAGGTCTAAGAGCTTTCTAGATGTTTCTCGATCTAAAGACTAATTGTGCGTTGGGTCGTTTAACTTTGCCGACTAATATATGCGTAGGTTTGCGACGGTGGTCCCGGCTGGACAAATTGCCCTCCCTACAAGTAAGTATCACTTGCTCGATCGCGTCGTGATTAAGTTACGCTAACTAGGTCGGGACGTTGCACAAAAGATGATGCATGGAAGAGACATCGTCGTTTGACAGGCCCTAGTATGAGCAAGAGATACCTAGAGAGGATGTCAGCACGCATTGCTACTGGGGCGAGCAATCTGGCCAGGTTGTGGGATGCGAAGATGGACCTAGTTAAGGCGGGAGGAGGAGCTTTCAACGCGGATATGGATTTGCAGTTGGCCACGGTGGTGAGTTGAGAGATGTGTTTCAGACTATCTCAC
Organism: Ceratobasidium sp. C01; assembly: GCA_025200755.1. Taxonomy (NCBI): domain Eukaryota; kingdom Fungi; phylum Basidiomycota; class Agaricomycetes; order Cantharellales; family Ceratobasidiaceae; genus Ceratobasidium; species Ceratobasidium sp. C01. The sequence continues at coordinate 9,901 of JANWGL010000419.1, forward strand.
CTTTGAGATATGCTTTGCAGGATACAATCGGTGGGCGACCAATCTTCTAGCTCCTGTTTTGGTGTGCTCACAGCTATACAGTTAGCATCATGATGAACACCTCGGGCGGGAGCATTGATGCCGCATACAATGCTCTCCCATCTAGCCTACCCTCCTCAACAATAATCGCACATCTCCCCCCTCCTCCTTCACCCCTCCTCACGGCCGTCCGCGCAATGATGTCAAGTATTGAATACGTCACTTCGGTTCCTTTCCCTTCCTTGGCCGCCCGGCTCATGTGGGTCTCTCCCACGTGGCGTAAACACTACAAGTTTCTCAATACGTTTTTCGACGATAAGATCGCTGAGGCGAAGAGGAAAGAGAGGGAGAATACAGGACTGGCGACCGACGCGGATTGTGTGGTTGACATGGTTGTCCAGAGAGAGGAGCGGGAAGGGATGGAGATAGGGAGAGGAGATCTTGTAGATGAGTTAATGACTTATATCATGCGAGTCCTTTATTTAGCTGTCGGGTTATTGGCAGACGTCTAATCTGTTTATAATCCAGAGCCGCTCAGGATACGACGGCGTCAGCGCTCGCATGGCATGTCAAGTTTCTCGCTCAAGACCCCGAGATTCAGCGTCGGCTTCATGATGAAGTGTGTGCGATTTTTGGGCAGGACGGAGATTTGATGTTCGAGGCGATCGATAACTCAGAAAGCATGCCAATCTTGGAGGCCGTTGTTGCGGAGACTTTGAGACGTGCACAGGTTGGAGTCGTGTCTATGCGTGACCGTGAGTGCACTTGATACAGTCAGGATTCGGCTGACGCAGATATTGGCGCGCGTTGATACGAAGTCATTGAAGAAGAAGTGATCGCAGGCAAAGTCATTCCTAAAGGTGCGTTTATATAACATCGAGCGTGGGGCTATTGAAGATTTTCATACTTAAACAGGAGCTCATATTTTGATCCCAATTGGTGTCATGGGCAATCAAGAATCCTCTTGGGGCAGTGACGTTAGCAAATGGAAACCCAGCCGATGGCTGAACTCGGACGGCTCTTTCAATCGCACCGCTGGGCCCTATGTCCCATTCGGGCTCGGACAGAGAGCTTGCTTTGGTCAAAAGCTTGCGGTAGGTTACACGCCCTACGCTTCGGGCGGATTGTAGTAAGGGATACTCACGCATACATGGCAGACCCTTCAGCTGAAAATGTTCGTTGCCACTCTGTCGCGAGCATTTTTCTTCAAGAACGTTCCTGAAGAGGTCGCTAGTTTTGATGCGGTGGAGCTAGTGACTAGGCAACCGAAGGAATGTTATGTCTCTTTGGAGAAATGGGATCAGGAGAAGAAGTGACTCTAAAGGGTAGATTTTCTTGTATCTGGAGGTAACACAAGTGTGTTTAGCATCGACTCTATGAAACGACATGGTCGCCCCTTTCATCATAAGCGGTGATTTCTTGCGAACTTTTGCGCTGCCATATGTATTTTGGTTCGCTAGGGACAAGTTATAAATACTGTAGCCCATAGCCAAAGAAGTTCTGTCAAGGAACGGAATTTGGAAAGCCAGTAAGGCTATTTCCTCGAAATACACGTGAGACGGCCCCTGCTTGGCGAGAGAGCTTCAAGCGGTGCATTTTCATAGTGGGGGTGGCGAGCCCGAACATGATCGATCACCTATCACTGCGCCACGATCCGATGAGGCTACTGTTTTTATATAATAAAAACAGTGCACCGGATTCGCCGAGTTTCAAATATCTTTAGCATTTGAGCGCCGAAGAAAGATGACCCTTTCCTGTGTAATTGCGGTGCTTTTGTATTACAATGTATAGGCTCGCGCTCGATCGCGTGTTTCCACCCCTTGATTGAGCCATTCGCTCCTTGGGCGTAACTTCCCCTGTCGCCATTGAACTCTTGACCTGATAAAGGCGATGAACGAGCAAGGATTTGCATATATAAGATGAGCATCGCTCAGGGATCGACCTCTACTTCTCCCCCCCGCCTTATCGTAACATGTTTGACGATTTACCGAATGTCGGGCTGGGTACCGCAGCAGTGATTGCTATTGCGACGGTCCCTATCGTTCACTTAGTCTATACCTCCTTGCTGCCGAAGCCAATCTCTGGAGTGCCACATAACCCTATTACAAGCATATTAGGCGATGTTCCTCGCATAATGCAGTTAGAGAAGATGGGGAGGCCGTTTAGCGAATTCCTCGTGGAGGGGGTCCACAAGCACGGGCCAATTTTCCAAGTGGGGCCAATTCTTGGATTTTTAATTGACTAGGATGCTAAAAGTGCTCTCGTATTGGGATGTGACAGACTTTCCTAGGCCGGCACACCATAGTTGTGATCTCGGATCCTGCAGAGGTTGAACGAGTTATGGTTCACGGGAAGAATACAGAGCAGTCGAGCATGGCAATTCAAATGTCCGTCACGGTCTGGCTAATGTGACTATCAGAACTCTGGGGCTGATAGTGCGTGTCGTGGCTTTAAATGCCATCTGGTGTACTTGTGTAGGTTCGCAACGGTGGTCCAGACTGGGCAGATTGCTCTTCCTACAGGTGAGTGTTATTTGTTTGACTGTTTCTGCATAAAATTATTATGCTAAATCGGGGCGTCGCACATAAGATGAGACATGGAAGAGACATCGCCGTTGGGCAGGTCCAAGTATGAACAAGAGATACTTGGAGAGAATGTCTGCACGCATTGCTGCTGGGGCGAGTAATCTGGCTAGGTTGTGGGGTGCGAAGATGGAACTTGTCAAGGCGGGAGGGGCAGCATTCAATGCGGACTTGGATGTGCAGCTGGCTACTATGGTGAGTTGAGCCTTATGTTTCAGGTTGATTTACTAATTGGATTCACTTTGAAAGGATACCATTGGTGAGCATGCGGGCCTTTGGCTATTATTTTCGTGTTTTAAAATTGCCCTACAGTTAGTATCATGATGAATGCCTCGGGTGGTGGCATCGACGCCGCATACAGTGCGCTTCCGTCTAGCCTGCCTTCCTCAGCAGCGGTCGCATCGATCCCCCATCCTCCTCCTCCACCCCTTCTCACGTCTGCCCGCGCAATGATGGCTAGCATCGAACGTGTCTCTACATCCGCCTTCCCATTCTTGGCCTCTCTCCTCATATGGGCCTCTCCGACATGGCGCAAGCATTACGCCTTTATTAGCACGTTTTTCGATGATAAAATCGCCGAGGCAAAGAGGAAAGAAAGGGAGAGTACGGGATTAGCGACGGACGCGGATTGTGTGGTTGATATGGTCGCACAGAAGGAGCAGCAGGAGGGGTCGGAAAAAGTAGGGAGGGGAGAGCTCGTAGACGAGTTGATGACTTATGTCATGTAAGTTCTTTGTTTTAACCTTCACAAAGCCATCTACGAGTGCAAGAATCATTTGCATTCCAGAGCTGGCCAAGATACGACCGCATCAGCGCTTGCGTGGCACGTCAAGTTCCTCCCCCGAGATCCTGAGATCCAGCGCCGGCTTCACGATGAAATATGTGCTGTTTTCGGACAGGACGGAGAGCTGAAATTTGAGACGATCGATAATTCAGAGAAGGTACCGATATTGGAGGCTGTTGTTGCCGAGACTTTGAGGTGTGCGCAAGTAGGAGTTATGATTATGCGTGAACGTGAGTGCGTTCGATAGGAGAGGTGTTTCAGCCGCACTAACACCGGAATGTGCTATGCGAAGTCCTCGAAGAAGAGGTAATCGTTGGCAAAGTCATACCCAAAGGTGAATTTACACGCCTTCGAGCGAAGATCTCCTCAATGATCTTATTCATGAATAGGAACTCATGTTTTGGTACCGATCGGGCTCATGGGTAATCAAGAATCCTCATGGGGTAGCGACGTGGGCGAATGGAAGCCGAGCCGATGGCTGGATTCAGACGGTTATTTCAACCGCGCTGCTGGGCCTTACATTCCGTTCGGACTCGGACACAGGGCATGCTTTGGGCAAAAGCTAGCGGTATGCTACATGCTCCATATATCGGGCGTATTAGGAGGCACTAACGCATATATGATAGACCCTGAAACTCAAAATGTTTGTCGCCACTCTATCACGAGCATTTTTCTTCAAGGATGTTCCTGAGGAGGTCGCTGCTTTCGATGGGGTGGAACAAGTGACTAGGCAGCCGCAGCTATGCTATGTCTGCGTAGAGAAATGGGACCAGGAGAAGGAACAGCCATGACAAACAAGCGAATAGTGTTATTTCTAGCTATGAAGCGAATATACTCAGTTCCATTCTTGAAATTTAAGGTCCCCCGTCTCCGACAATTCACTTGATAGTTTCACGCAACAAGGCGCATTCCTTTGATTCGATAAGAATAAGCTCATTTAGGATGGCAAGACCAAGGAGTTTAAGCCAAGGATCGAAGATCAGGAATTGATTATTAAAACATATTATGTCAAAATATATGCGAGGTGGTCCTCGCTCAGGAGATGAATCTGAGGCTGTACGTTTTTAAGGGAGGATGTGGCGTGCCCGAACATGATTTACCTTGCTTGCAAGGTCTCTCCCAGCCAAAATGTCATTGACGAAATGACAAAAGATTTATAAGTATTTTTTCTTGTTGTCGTGGTGCCT